>PVKE010027757.1:0-21389 GCA_004027555.1 Craseonycteris thonglongyai | reverse complement strand
CATACATATGGCCAACAGATATATGAAAAAATGCTCCACTTCACTAGCAATTAGAGAGATGCAAATAAAAACCACAATGAGATACCATCTTACACCTGTTAGAATGGCTATCATCAACAAGACAAGGGATAACAAGTGCTGGAGAGGCTGTGGACAAAAAGGAACCCTCATACACTGCTGGTGGGAATGTAAACTGGTATAACCACTATGGAAGGCTGTATGGAGAGTCCTCAAGAAATTACGAATGGAATTACCATATGACCCAGCCATCCCACTACTGGGCATCTACCCAAAAAACTTGAAAACCTTGATCTTTAAAGATGTTTGTACCCGCATGTTCATCGCAGCACTGTTCACAGTGGCCAGAACATGGAAACAACCAAAATGCCCTTCGATAGATGACTGGATACAGAAGATGTGGTACATTTTCACAATGGAATACTACTCAGCGATAAGAAGTGATGAAATACAGTCATTTCTGGCAACATGGATGGACCTAGAGACTATCTTATTAAGTGAAATAAGTCAGAATGATACAATGAATTTCTTGACAATAAAGATTTCACCGCTTCATCTCCAATACTTAACATATTACAGATTATGAAAAATTATTTTATGATTAAAGGAGCAAATGAATAAAATTTTGTCAGGGAATGAAGTGAAATTTAATTAATTACTAAAGATCAGAAAATAAAGTTTAGGGGTCACAGAACTTTGGGCTACCTACTTTCTAAGAATTATTAATATTCCCACATTATAGATAAAGAAACTGAGGTCTAGAATGATTAAGTAGCAGACTCAAAAAAGTAAATTTCAGGAAAAACATAAAAGTGGATCTTAATTATATAAAAAGATAAATGTAAATTAAAATTTTTTCACCTATCAGACTGGCAAAAATATAAGTTTTATAATAGACTCCTTTGGCATGGAATAATAGGCATTTTTATGTATTACTGATGGACATATGCATTGGAGCCACCATCAATTTAGCAGTATCAAAATTACAAATTTATATAATTCTCAACCAAAAAAATGCACTTTTAGGAATTTATCCCACAGAAATATCTCTATCTGTATGAAACAGTATATGCATAACAATATTCATTGCTGCATAGTTTGTAATAGCAGGCGGCTGGAAAAAGCCTCTCTGTCCACGGGCTAAATGTGTATGGTACACCTAAAACACTGGTTCTCAAAGTGTGGTCCCCAGACATCATCAGCATCTCCTGGGAACTGGTTAGAAATGCAAATTTTCTGACCCCACCCCAGGCCTCTTGAATCAGACTTGAGGATAGATGTCAAGCATTCCAGACAATTCTGATGCATATCAATATTTGAAAAATACTGATCTAAACAATGCAGCTGGAAAAAAATATGAGGAAGCTCTCTATATCCTGCTAAGGCGTGATTGCCAAAATCTTTGTGAGGTGATAAAAACAAGCAGAAGAGTATCTAAAATATATTACCTTTTGTGTAAAGGAGAGGAGGAAAGAAACCATTTTAATTAGTTTTTATGTAATTTTTTTTACTGAAAATCGATACGTAAGAAATTAAGAAGGGTGATTACCTATGACTAGATTCTCGGAACATGGGAGACAAAGGATAGGAGAAAGACTTGTAATTGTGAACTTTTTACACTTCATGATTTTTTTTAACCACGTGAAGACATTAACAAATGGACAGATGGACAGGGAGAGGAATAGAGGGAGGAGAAGGGGAAAGGGGAGGAGAAGGGAGATTTTTTTGAAAGCATGCTTATCTCCAAAATAGTGGAGAGAAAGGATTATTACCTTGGCTAATTGCTTCCTACCGAAACTTTCTCATCAAGACCCTGCAGCACTGTAAATAGTTTTGCTTTTTTTTTTTAATGTTGCTGATGACCCATAATAAAATCTGGTAGATAACACACAGGTCGACACATGGACACTCTGATGTGTACACACACATATATACACATGTGCGGAATGCATTGGCTGGTTTTATTGCCTTGCTATCAAGACAATTTTCCCACTTCCAGTTCCAAGTTTAAGGCCTTTTTCTGCCTATATGTAGGAGATGGCCCAATTTCAGAAACGCACATCTTTCCATAAACTGTCTGCCTAAAATTGAGCGATTATTTAGACAGATCTAAACTTAAGGGCCATTAACAAAGCAATAACCATATTTCCTCATGCCTCTGTTTCACACTAACCAATAAGTAAATTAGATAAAACAGTGCACCTACTATATAGTTTGTGACTCTAAAATCTGAGCATAGTCCAACAGTTTAGATAGTTTCAAATGTTCATACCTGCCAACACTGAGAAATGTTTGTGGTATTATACGAGATTTCTGTGTGAGTATATTACTGTTATAAATTTAATATGTGACAATAATACTAAGGAATTCAATTGTCCTTTCTATAAAATAAATTATGATAACTATTCATTTATCTCACTGGAATGTGATAAGAACTAATTTAGGATTTTTTTAACTAATATTTTTAGCTCTTCAATTCCAGACATTGTTGCAAAAACCAAATTGCCTTGTCATAAATGTCTTACTATTTTGTTCTATTTTCAATGTAGTGACACTTGGACAGAGTTAAATCCCAAGATCTCTTCCTGCTGCCAAACTCCAAAACGGAATCAACAGCAATGACCTCACCTAAATCTCCAGAAGGACTGGAAAATTACAACTCCAGGTGGCTCTTTCTGGCTTATGTCCTCGGGAGACCATTATAGGTCCTGTATTGTGGAACACAAGGCCTACACTTGGCATATTTATTGTGCCATTTGCTTTGGTCTGAATTTGCTTCCGATAAGTACCTTTGAAGTCCACATATTTCCTGTGACTACTGCCCTGCAAATGCTCAAAATGAGCCATGAGAACTATTAAACTGTGTCTTGACCTGCTGTGGAAGCTCAAATAAACCATCAGTAACAGGATATAAGAGAACCAAGAGAGATCATAGCCAATGATGGGTACAACTGCTATCAGGGTACTTATTATCTATTTCAGAGACAGGCTATAAAGATCTTGGAAAATGTTTGCCAAGTGCTTTGAGTCCTACAGAAAAAAATCCAGTGGACTCCTTTTAGATAAAAAAGAAAAAAGATGTTTTTTGTGGACAGAAAGAGCAATAGGAATACAGAAATGCAATTCAACCAATATTTGGTGAGTGCCTACCAAGTGCTAGGCCCTGGGCTCAGTACCAAGATGTGTGAAGTGCTTACAGGATAGCATTCTGAAAGAGGACAAATTTAATAACAAGAGAGATTAAAACATATTTTATGAGAAAGGTGTTTCTATTTTATCATTTGTTTGTTTTCATTCTCAGTAACTAGCACTGTATTTCACACAGAAGATGGACTCAATAATACTGAAGGCATGAATGAACAAATAATTGGATACATAACACTGGAGAAAAACTTGTTTCTATCCTCTTGTCTTACAATCTGCCTCCCTTTCTGCATATCACCCAGCCTGTGACTTTAAAACTGTATCCATCACTTAAATAGTGCCTTTTAGAAGCACCATTCGTAGAGTTTGAAATTTATTCCTACCCTTTGACTGCCATACAGGGAGCAGCAGTATTATACTGAAATAATACTGCTATAGACTGAATGTTTATGTCCCCTATGTTGAAACCTATTCCCCAATGTAACGATATTAGGAGGTGGGGCTTTGGAAGGTACTTAGGTCCTGGGGTGGAGCCCTCATGAATTTGAATAGTGCCCTTATAAAAGAGATCCCACAGAGCTCCCTTATCCCTTTGGTCATGTGAAGACACAGCAAGAAAACAACCGCATATGAACCAGGTCCTCAAAAGACACCAAATCTGCAGGTGCCTTGATCTTGGACTTCCCAGTCTACGGAATGATGAGCAACACATAATGCTTCAGACACTCAATCTATGGTATTTCTGATATAACAGCTTGAGCAGACTAAGATAAATACAGATTGCATGTTAGATGTAAGAAGACTAACATCCCATTTTGCTCAGAACCTTCTCCTATTTTAACAATGAAAGTCCTGATTCCTGGGAAATTTCTCAGTTTCAATCAAACTGGAATAATTGTTTGCCATTTTTAGGGACTTCCTATAAATGCCCAAATATCTTACCTATTTAATGTCAGAAAATTGAAAATGTTTAACTATAACTTCCTGAAATAGAGGTTCGTGATTTCCCTTCTACAAAATGTGAAGCTTTTCCCATCTCTCGCTTCCCTCCTAAATATTCACACTTTTAAAAGTTATCTTATTCCTACTATCCCCACCCTCCAAGAATCCCTACTTACTTGTAAAAAAAAAAAAATTTTTTTTTTTATTGTTCTTGACAGAGAGAGAGAGAGAGAGACAGAGACAGAGAGAGAACTGAACTGGTGGGAACTCCCCAGTTCAGCATATGGGTCCACACGGGCCGGGGCCGGGGCCAGGATTCGAACCTCGGTTCCCAGGGCTTTAAGGTGAGCACTTAACCCACTGAGCCATCCTGGCTTCCCCAATAAAAAAAATTTTAGAGCTGCAATATAAATATAATTAATCAGGGGAAGCCAGATAGCTCAGGGGGTTAAGCACTCACCTTAAAGCCCGGGGACCGGGGTTCGAATCCCTGCCCTGGCCCATGTGGGCCCATATGCTGAACTGGGGTGTGCTTCCCATGTGGGAGGCCCCTAGTTCAGTTCTCGCCCTCTGGTTTGAGCCCTGACTTGAGGGGACTTTGTACCTCCCATACGAAGCCCCCCCCCACCCAGCCCCAGCCCCAGCCCCAGCCCCAGCCCCAGCCCCAGCCCCGGCCCATTTTCCACCCTGCACAGCCCTGCCCACCTGTGTGGAACAAAACCATGTCAAAAAAACTGGTGATGTACAACTATGGCTGGGCCCTCCCCATTCTCTCTGTCTCTCTGTCTCTGTCTCTCTTTGTCTCTGTCAAAAGCAATAAAATAAATCTTTAAATAAATAAATAAAATTAATCTAGCCCTCTTTTTACAGTGATGAAATATAGATCTCAGAGAGATAATTCGCAAAAGTCACATAACTTTTTAGTCAGCAAAACAAGACAAATATTTAAGTCTCCCATTGTCAGATTAGTGCTATTTCTTTTCAATGTATCTTTTAAAAATTAGATTTTGTGTTCAATAAACTCAAACCTATTGTTTTGTTTTTCTTTTTACTAGACAATTCTAATAAAATCCTTCACAATGGTTTTTGGATCAAGTTATAATTTGATCAACGGTAATGCAGCTTTAAGCACGGCATCTGGCTAATGAAAAACTAAAATAGCATAAGCTCTTCTATTCATAATTACAAAAGTACTTTAACTCTTCAACAAAATAGGAATTTTTAAAAGTACTTTTCTATTTCATTGATTACCAAACTCTTTTCTCTACTTGCCAGAGCCCATTACTGCCTACTGGGTTCCATGATTTAATAATGTGAAGAATAACACATACAGCATTTATCAGTTTAACAGTGTCATTTAAACTCTATAATAACCCTATAAAGACAATGTCATTTAAACTCTACAATAACCACAGTAATAGTTTGGGGCCAGGTTTTATGGCCCATGTCCAGGCAGTATGGAGAGGATGAATTTCTCCCTAAAGAGCTTGGTTTAAAAAAAAAAAGTCCCCTGAGAATTGCACTACAAAATCAATACAATGTATAGTGACAGAGATGCAAAGTTGATTTATAAAAGTCAATTGAATCCCAGACATGCAAAAGGCCAAGTTTGAAGATATTTGCCAATGACTGGGTCATTCATAATGAAGGTCACTGGAAAAGTCAGAGAAGTTGATCTCCTTATTTTAGAAAGGCTACCCTTACCTTGCTGCTCCAAAATTCAAACCATGTAACCAGCTACCTTTATTTGAATTCTATACCCACTTAACATTCTAACTTGACTATACTTCTGAAATAGCCTACCTACAAAGACAATATGCCTAACCATAGAAGTGACCTGTATCCTTCGCATTCTAAATTAATAAATCTCCATGCTAGCTTAAAAGTAAATCCTCATGAAGTTAGTTAACAAATCTTGCTTTGGAAGAAGACACCCCTCTCACTCAGGAGGGTAAGCCCTAGTCCCCGCAGATTATGGAGAATTTCTCCTGAGGCCCCTCGGCAGCCAGCCAGTTGGCATCCCTAGGGACGCCCTGCCCTAGGATTCCACATCTTCCACACAAATGTCACCTGATAGTGTATCCTCATTTTACATATGAAAAAACTAAATCTGGGAGTTACTATAAATGGCTTTGTCAATTTTACTCAATATAACTGGGCTGGAACCCAGGCCACTGACTCCAATTCCAGTGTTCTTTCTGATCTGAGGGCAGACATCTATGGTGTTCCATAGCACACTGTCTTGGACATGTTGAATTTCAGTCTCAGTTGAAATCCACATTAGCTTAGACTATCCTCAGGGTAACAGTGTCCGAAGTCAAAGCACGTCATTCACCTCTCTCTTTCCACTAAAAGTTCTTTTCTAATGCCACAGAAGCCTACTCAACCCACATGAAAGTCCAGAGCTTGCACTCAGGGACAGCCCTCAACGCACAGGGACGTGAGAAGGGTTGGATAAACACCTTTAACCTTTATCCTATGTCAGAATACTTACTTCTAAGAGATGATTCTCAAGAGGTCCCAGAAAAATGGAGTCCTGTTTCCTACCACAACCTTGATAACACCCTTTTATATTGTATTTTCCTCCATCTCTGTCTAACTCTCCCACTCCCTCATTCCTGTTTCCTGGGATCACTTCCCAAATAAAGGACCCACATTCTTTTCTCAAGCTATACATTGAGAGAAACCCAAACTGACACAGATACTTTCATCCCCAGAGTAAACCAAACAGACCACCTTTCCTCCTGAAACTCAGAAAGTACTTCTCAGTGCTGCTCTGGGAGGACCTATAGAAATCACACCTTCAATTCACAATAGCCACAAAAGTAGTTTGAGGCCAAGTTTTATGGACCACATTCTGACCCATGAAATCAGTAAGTCTGAACTTTAGCTCAGAGAGACCTTTCTGGGTCCTATAAAGGGCCCTACAAGTCAATAGAAGATGTTACACTCTCCCTGAATCCAGAAGAACTTAACAGACACTTGTGGGCTTCTGCAATTACCAATAGTCAAAATAGCCCAATTATTTATTGCTATATAATAAACTATCAAAAACTTAATAGCTTAAAACAATGGCAGCATTTACTTTGCTCACAGTAATATAATTTTATAAATTTTGTCCTGACCCAGTTTTAAGGCCCTGGCTAGAGGCTCATTGGTTTCCCTTCTTGAGCAGTTGATTAAGCCCACATTGTCAAGCACCTCCCTCATCTGGCTCTCACAGTATAGGCCAGCAGTCCCCATCCTTTTTGGCACCAGGGACCACTTTCATGGAAGACAATTTTTCCATGTTTTGTGGATGGAGGGAAAGCACGTGCTCAGTTCACAACAAGAATCTAATGCCGCTGCTGATCTGACAGGAGGCGGAGCTTACGTGGGAATGCAAAAGATGGGAAGTGGCTGTAAATACAGATGAAGCTTCGCTTGCTCTCCTGCCACTCAGCTCCTGCTGTGTGGCCCATTTCCTAACAGGCAGGAGGTTGGGGACCCTCTTCTAGGCCACTATAAACCTGCTATAATCACCCAGAACCAAGTGCCAAACAAGCAGGGACAGCCCTTATACCCTAGAACCTGCTGATATATAAATTAGCCAATCCTCAGCCTGCTCATCCTGCCTTTCCTTTTCCCTCCCATAGAAACGACAATAAACATCCTTTCCCACAATTCCCCCATCTCCCTCTGACTTGTGACAGGCCATGGTGCTCCTCTGAGTGACTCTGCATAATATGCCATGTTCTCCCCCAGGGAACTCTAAGTATAACACAACTTGCAATACTCCTTTTAGGCTTTCTTTCTTGATCTGCATCTGGCCTCATGGTAGTACTTCACTGAGGGTAAAATTGTTAAAACACTCAACAATCCTACAATTTTGGCAGGGCTCTGAGGGGACATCTGATCTCTGTTCAATGCAGCACCAGCTGGGGGTGGGGGGCTCAAAGGCTGGGTGACAGAGCCATCTGGAGGTTCACTTACATGCCTGCAAATTAGTGCTGGCTTCCAGCTGGGACTTTAGCTGGAATATCTACATGCAGTCTTGCCATGTGACTGGTAATTGTGGGAGAGGTAAATTACTTACACAAGTCACTCAGTGAATATAGTTCTAGACTTGAGCACAAGCTAGGTTCCAAGAGAGAGCTTCCCAAGAGAGAGTCAAGTGGAAGCTTATCATCTTTTCTAAACTAGCTACACAAATCACATAAAATCTCTTCTGCTTCATTCTACCCATTAGAAGTGAGTCACTAAGGATAGTCTCTTTTTTGATGACAGGAGTATCAAATAATTTCTGGCCTGATTGTCTATCTGTTTCCGAACCTGTCATTGCTGACCTTGCCATACCATCATGCCTTCAAGATCTGGTGCTTGGATTCTCTAAGCTCCTAGAAACTGGTCCCTCGATTCTCTAAACCATAAGAATTCTGAGACTTGTGAAAGTCTTTAAAAAGCATGCAGTTCACCTTTCCATAAATCTAGCAGCACTCACCCAGATCAGGATTAAATGTTTTATATGACAACAATGTAGGCCAATACTTCTCAGGCTGCCCAATTTCACTATGAAAAACTTCACTAAAATATTCTCCCTTACCAAAATCTGCCTTTCCTCCAATGTTGCAAGCCCTAGTTTCATTACGCATTATGCTGTTCTAGGGACCTGGACACAGCAATGACAAAATTGACAAGGGTTTGCTTTCCATTGGGAAAGAGAGGTAATAAACAAATAGTAAAATAAATAAACAAAGTCATGTCAAAAAGGGATAAATGCCCAGGGCAGTGGGTAAATGGAGCTACTTTAATGTGAGTGATCAGGGAAAGCTTCTTGGAAGAGACAACATGTTTAACTTAGACCTTAATAAAAGAATCAGTCCTGTGAGTTTCTGGAGCTACAATGATGCAACAGAAGTTGTCCATGCAAAGGTGTTATGGCTGTACTTGAGAAACAATGTAGTTGTAAGTAATGAGTGAGGCAGAGAGTAGTACAAAGTAAGGTTGAATGAATAGGTAGAGACTACTGTAGAGGACTCCGAAGGCCATCAGAAAACACTCACATTTTGTTCCAACTGCAATTGGATAAACATCTGCTGGAGTTAGGATGGTCCTCAAGATTGCCATCACTTCTAAAACCAAGTGGAAGTTGAGAAGTCCCTGAGACCAGTATCAGATTCAATAATTGACTAGAAGGACCCACCAAACTCACTGAAAGCTGTTACGAGAGGTGATCAAGAAACTTATGAAATAAAGGAGAAGAAAGGTTAAAAAAAAAAACCCTATTATTTTCCTTTTTCAACATATTCACCTTTAACCTTAACACACTTTTCAGATCTTTTAATAAGTTTATTTGTACCCTCAAAGAAAATATTTTGTTTCTGCCCTCAAATTGCAGTTTTAACTTTTTCATCATCTGTAAATTTCTTCCCTTGAAGCTGTTTTTTTATATTTAGGAACACAGTAATCAGATGGATCCAGGCCTAAACTGTAGGGAAGGTAGTTTAATGTTTGGAAGTTACAGTTATGAAAAGTAGCCATCACAACATTGCTCTTGTACACAGGTATGTTGCGCATAAACAGCAACTCTTTGGTCCATTTTCCTCTTCTTTTCTCCTTCAAAGATTCTTTTAAATGTTTCAG
Organism: Craseonycteris thonglongyai; assembly: GCA_004027555.1. Taxonomy (NCBI): domain Eukaryota; kingdom Metazoa; phylum Chordata; class Mammalia; order Chiroptera; family Craseonycteridae; genus Craseonycteris; species Craseonycteris thonglongyai. The sequence goes on along the minus strand of PVKE010027757.1, from coordinate 11,663 downwards.
CAGACAAAAATGGTACTGTTTAATTATTGTGACACCCTTATCCTTATAATGGATCACCAGCCAATTGTGACACTCTGGAAACGTCTTAGGGGGTGACGTGCCCTTTTCATGCCACTGCATGGACTCCTGCTTCGACTCAGGCTCAGAAGGATGAGCCCAAACCACTTAATGTCAATGTACAATGATAGCTATCTATCTTCAGAATCTATATTTTTCTTTTATTTTTTGAAAAAGTGGGATGTTTCCCTTTCTATCTTTTTGTTTTTTTAATGTACATGTTTTTATAATCATACAATGATTTGATCAAAATTTCTATAAAATGAAGTGGGAATAAAACAATTTTTGAGCACCTAATATATGTCAGATATTGCTAGCTGTGTTTATAAAAGGTAGTTCATCTAGTTATAAGCAGGGAATTTTTTTAATGCTCTGAGATATAATTCAGTAACATCTGAAGTCTTGAGTTTATCTAAATTTGATCTTAGCTGAAAGTGAAACGTATCTTTCAGGTAGTAGTTTCAGTATATACAAACAGTTAAGTAACTTCACATATTCAACAAATATTTATTGGCTGCCGACTACATGCCTGAAGCTGCTCTGCAGTCACCAGTGAAAACAGCAGGTGCTGGTGCTCACCTACCTGGAGGGGACATCCCTTACTGCAGAAAACTCACAAACTTCAGCACAAAAAACAACAAAAAAAACCCAAAACCCTACATTTGAATTAGGACTCAGCTAGTTAATAGCTCGATGGCTATGAGCAAATTACTGAATTTCTCTGGACCACAATTTGTGACTCTGCCAAAGGGGACTATGTAACACCATTCATCTCCAGGGGGTTGTTGTGAGACATAAATGAAAGAAAGAATTAATACAAAGTGCTTCACTTATAGTGAACTATTAGTGCCCTTTTGATTCTTCAGTGATTTGACCTATAAGCTACATTCCTATCCTCAATTCCTTTTTCTTTTTAAAGATAAAGTGAGGGGAAGCCGGGATGGCTCAGTGGGTTAAGCGCTCACTTTGCAGCGCCGAGGTCCGAGGATCGAATCCCGGCCCCGGCCCGTGCAGAACCATATGCTGAACTGGGAGCTCCCCCAGTTCAGTTCTCTCTCTGTCTCTGTATCTCTTTCTCTCTCTCTATCTCTCTCTCTCTCTGTCAAAAATAAATAAATGAATAAAAATATATTTAAAAAAAAAAGATAAAGTGAAATATTCTAAACATGACATTTGAAATAATGGGAGGGAAAGCTAGGATGGCTCAGCGGGTTAAATGCTTGCTTTGCAACCCTGGGGACCAAGTATGAAATCCCAGCCCTGGCCTACACGAACCCATATGCTGAACTGAGGTGTGCTTCCCATGCAGAAGGTCCCTAGTTTGGTTCTCAACCCACCCCACCGCCGGTTGGACCCCTGGCTTGAGGTGATGTGCCTCCCATGCAGGAGCCCCCGCCCACCTGTGTGGAATGAAACCATGTCAAAAAATGATGACGTACAACTATGGAGACTGCTCTGGGCCCTCCCCCTTCTCTCTGTCTCTCTCTCTCTGTCTCTGTCAAAAACAATAAAATAAATCATAAAATAAAATATAAAATAAAATAATGGGACTACGTGCTTCCAGAAATACAAAAAATCAATTTTTATAGTCAACTGAAAGATTCCAAACCCACAGTCCTAGTCTCATTTTTCTTCAGGACTTGTGTGAATGCATATTGTGGTAGCCAGTCTCCACAATGGCCACCAATGATCTCTGTCTCTTGGTATTCACACCATTCCACCTATAAGACACCTGATCTGCATGACCAGAGAATATAGGGAAAGTGACAAGAGTGTGACTTCCAAAATTAGACCATAAACATTGTGAGTTCAGCCTTGTTGTCTCTTGGATCAATTGTTCTAGGGGCAGCAAACTGCCATGTTGTGGGGACACTCTACCCACCATATACAGAAGTCTTCACAGCAAGAACTGAGGTCTCTTTCCAACAGCCAGAACCAACTTGCCATCCACATGCAGGCAGATATTTCAACCCAGCCAACATCTTAACCACAACCTCATGAGAGACCCTAAGTGAAGCCCCCCAGCTAAGCCATTCCTGGTATGAGGTAAGAAATGTTCATTGTTTTAAGCTGCTAAGTTTTAGGTTAATTTATATGTAGTAAAATATATCAATAACTATTATAATACATCTGTAAAAAAGCCACTTGAAGAGCCAAAAACAGATAACCAAGTGTTTTCAGAGGCTCAAATGTGATATAAAGACATTTCTTTTTGTTTTTCAACACATTTCAGGGGTGCATTGGGCTGATGGTTTTCTTGGTGGTGATGGTGGTTGTTATTTTTTCACTTTTTATCTTTGGTTTATGTGTTACTGACACAAAAGTACTGGTCTAATAAAAGGTGGGCACACTGATCGTGAAAAACTAGGACCTAAAAATGTTAGAAGTGTTTCAAAGGAACTAGCCCTAACCTTGTAAATAATTTAGTATCTCACTAGGAAACGGAATAAATGCAGTTCTTGATTTTAGGGAGTTCAAAAAGAATGCAATGTGAACTCTTCTTCAAGTACTGATATAAAACAGGCCACCAACAAACACTGCCTCCTTCCTGCAGGCATAGTCCTAAGCTGATGGTAACTGAGTCATTTCATATGCCAGAATATTACCTAACTTATGGGCACAAATATTAAACAGACTCAGAACTACCTTTATGAAGAATAGAGATTAAAAATTGAAATTAAAGAAGATGAGGACTGGCAAGAAACAGTGTGAAAACAAATGAAAACAATTTTCCCTGAAAATGTATATTGTGAGCTAAATTTAATTTACATTAAGTTGTAAAAGATCAAATTAAAATCAAAATTCTCAAATTCCTGTTATTCTTTTTTTTTTTAACTTTTCTTTCAATCCCTCTACATTGCGTATTCCACGTACCCAAACCAAACTTACATCACACAGCTCCCCACAAACACACCTCTTCTTCATTGCAGTAACTATAACCTTCCATAGGTCAACAATGGGAGAGTAAGAAATCTAAATTCTTCGGTCACAGTCTGCATGCTGAAGGAAAACTTACCTTAAATGTAACAAAAAGTCTGCATCCCCAAATTCAGAGTCTAATTAGAGTTTATGTTAGCTCCAGTAATAGAATCCACATCCTTTTGGTTCTTTTTAAGCTGGTTTCCATGTTTACAGAACGAGGCTGCTTAGTTCTGCACATCCCGGGAGGGTTAGCTAATCCTGTACCTGCTATTTACACAGTCACATTTCTGCCACTGTGCCAGGTCCCTGAGCCACTAGAGAGAATTTTCCTACAGGCCCTCCAAAAGTTGCAGTTGGCCTTATTCAACAGAGACAGTATCTGAAGTTGCTACAAAGTACTGATTACTTCTATGAAAATTACAGCCCACCATATAGTTTATAAAACTTCATTTCAGCACAAGAAATAAATAGAATAAAAACTTTCACCACCAAAAATTTTCATTCTGACTCACAGGCACCATTTCTAAATTCAATTCTACCATTATTCAAATGTTTTTTTTTACATATTCAACTCCATTTCTTAATCTCAGCTGCCATCCAATCACAAGAATTATTTCAACAAAGTAATGTAATTGCTAATTGTTTTTTCTTATTTGCCTAAAGAAAATATTCAGATTAAACCACTGGAACATGGGGTTTAAATTTCACACTCTAACCATTGAGAATCTCTTTTTTTCCCCTAATGTTTCATTGTAGCAATTCAAAATCTTAATCTCCAATTAATACATATATACATACATACATAAAAATACAAAATCTTACTCTCCAACTAATAAATAAATAAATAAATAAATAGATAGATAAATAAATAAATAAAATGATAAAAAAAATAAAACCCGAAATCTTATCTCCCTTTAATCACCAGCTCATTCACTGAGTCTCTTATTCAATTACTTTCCAACCCTACCCTGGCACTCAACTGCTTGGAAACTCGTGGAATTTGGTACTTGACACATTTTAACATGAAAATTTTGTCCCAGTACTCGTCAATTGTTTGGTACTCAACTCAGATGCTACAGCTTGTTGGTGTCAACTGCTCCATGACTAGCTATCCTTTGCCTATGGAAAAGAAATTTATTTGTTACTCATAGTTTTGGGTACTCATTATGTCTCCCAGAACCCATTAATGACAAGTACCACGGTATCATTTTATTGCTAAATTATTGTTACTAATCCACAAATAAACAGACAAAATTGAGATGAAATGAAACTGTGTTAGGGCAATTCAAACATCATGTCCAAATACATAGGTGGCACACTTAACAAGGTGGCTGGGGATAAATTTAAGCAATGTTTTACTACTATATCCTATTGAGTGTATATTTTAAATATTAAAATATTGAGTTGCAGAGAAAGAAGTGAAGTGTGACTCAGTTTCAGAATCTGCTGATCTTCCTTTGTTTGAGTAAGAGGTAAAGAATCCTACATTAGAGATAATCAAATTTTGATCTTCAGTTAGAGTTTCATTTAGTGAGAACCTTCAGTCAGTTTTACTTTTTATACCTATTTTTAACAGACCATAAGATAGGCCTGCTTCAAGGTTACTGGTCTCCACCCTCACCCCAAACCACAGACTTTAAGTGATTGGCTCTGTCTCAACTTACCCACACACAGAATAAAACTCTTTCATATAGTACTGTTTTCTAAGATGTATGTGTTTAGGTTTTCCTGTATCAATATAAAATAAAGTTGCAGTGGGTTGTCTCTTTAAACTTTCTATGAAGTCTTGTTACAACAAAATCTAAAATTAGAGCAACGTTAAAATAGAAGATACTGTGATGAATCATTGAAGTCTCTGGGCTTTCTATTATAAATGTGGTTCTCTTTCAGGATCAGTTTTGCCATTTATTTATTTATTTATTTATTTATTTATTTATTTATTTATTTATTTTTAATTTAAATCAAAGTAGGTCCAACGAAAGAAGACCTACAGATTCTAAAACAGAGTCACAGAGAACCAGGCCACGTTAACAGCAATGCAGTATAACTGGGTGCAGCCAAAAGATAATACTATTTACATTTTCCATCGTTCATTAAAATAACTCTATGTGAATGGGGAGATCATTCTTAGAGCCTCACACCATCCGTCATGCCACCTGGACTCAGGAACAATCAAACCTGTCAAAATAATCTCTCAGCATTATGGACACACTCAATAGTTTGGTGGTTACCTGGAGAAGGGGGAGAAAGTGGGAGGGAGAGTTGTGGGGGGAGGTGGGAGTGGGCACCAGATATATGGTGGTGGGTGGGGGAGCTGATTCTGGGAGGTGGACACATAATGTGATGCATGGGTGATGTGATGTGGACTTGTACTTCTGGAAACTACCTAATTGTTACAAACTAATGTCACCCCATTAAATTTAACAATAAAATATAATTTAAAAAAAAAATCTCTCTCTGAGCTGGGGTTTAATTAGCATGGCCAGATTCATGAGGCTCCTCCCAAAGAATCTGGTAGTGACAGAGCCCAACTCAATTACCAATAACTGAGGAACGGCCACCGAAACTCCCTGAGCAGGGCTGTACATCCTGTACCACAGTCTCCCAGGGGGCTTAAATCACACAGATTGTGGAGTCCCACCTTCTGAGTTTGACATTCAGTAAGTCTGCGATAGGTTTTGAGAACATTTCCAGATAATGCTGATGCTGTTGCTCTGGGGACCACACTTTGAGAACAGTTTTAGAGAACTGGTAGAAGGCCAGCAAGTCCTATATAGTTTTCAAGGACACACTATGTAGACCAGATGTTCCCAACACTGAGTACATGATAGCATCACCTGGGAGCTTTTAACAATCCTAACACTCAGGCCACAACCCAGACCACTTAATTCTTAACTGGGGGAGGGGCACCCCAGACAGCGCCATCTGTTTTAAAGGCCCCAAGGATTCCAATGTGCAGCCAAGGCTAAGAGCTAACGAAGACCCTACATCACTGGTTTGCACTGGATTCACCAGGAAAAAATTTTTCAGTACTGATACCTGGCTCTCACCCCCAGACAGTCTGGGCATTGGGACTTTTCAAGTTCCCAGGTCACTAATGTGTAACAAAGTTTGGGAATCACAGAGCCTCACCTAACTGAAATTGTCACACTAAAAAATAATAATAATAACTTTAAGTCATAAAGTCATCATAATCAAGTCAGAGTTATAGAAGTATTTTCCCCTAAATCCAAGCACTTTAATAATAATTTTCTTGTTAAGCCACTAAAAATAACTGAAAAATAGGACAAATATATATTATCAGGGATGCATTTCTTTTTAAGCAAGTAAGAATCATGATTTTTCTTTAGGTATAATTCATATACCAAAAAAAAAATCACCAATTTTTAAAGTGAATGTACAGTCCTATGAATTTTAACAAATGCAGCCACCAGCAATCAAGGTATAGAACAGTTCCATCCCCCTAAAATGTTTTCTTGTGCTCCTTTGAAAGCAGTTTTGATTTGCCAGTAGATGAGGATGTTCTGTCCAACTTTCTCCTCTAGTCTATCCTCAGTGTCCTGTACAAATCTTTCTCTGTCCTGGTAAAAGGAGGTGCATGAGAGCATGCTGGAAGGGGAAGAAGGAAGGAGGCCAAGGACTGTGTTAATGGCCATCAGAGCTGTACCAGGCAAGCTCAGATACTCTGAGGACACAGAAGTAGATGTGGAGTCATAAATTATTATATGTGTATCCAATATGTAAATGAATGATCAAATGTGAATAAATTTTAATCCCTAATGCTGTTTAAAAACATGTTAATGAAAAAGATGGTCACGGGAATGCCAGGATGGTTCAGCAGGTTGAGCCCTCACCTTGCAGCCCCAGGGTCCAAGGATCAAATACTGGTCCAGGTACATGCAGACCCAAATGCTGGAGCGAGCTTCCCATGTAGGAGGACCCCAGCTCATGGGGGCATGTCTTCCATGCAAGAGGCCCCCAGCCTGGTTCCCACCCTGAACAGCCCCCGCCCACCTATGGAATGAAACTGTATCAAAAACTAATGACTTGCAACTATGGAGACTGCTCTGTACCCTCCCCCTTCCCTCTGTCTCTCTCTGTCTCTCTCTCTCTGTCAAAAACAATAAAAATAAATCTTAAAAAATAAAAAAGATGGCCACATTTAGAGAATGCTAGGGAATCAGTTCACTCTTTTGGAAACTGATAAGTAAAGGAAAAGAATAAAGCATTCATTGTGCTTTCCTTTAATAACTGTTCTATTTGCTAACCCATTTATTAATTGGGTAACCAAATGGTAGTTGAGGAGAGTTTCTCTCAACTGAAGTAGAAGCTATGGAATATTGGAATATCATCCATCGTGTTGCAAGTCCTGCTCAAAACCAATTCCCATTCCATTCAACATAATATCCACCATACACTTCACTCACTGAATGATGGAAAGAGCAGCTGGAACTCTGAAATATGGAAGGTCTTAGGTCCTCCAGCACCTGGATTGAAAAGCTAAATTGTATGATATTGATTTATAAACTCTACTTTTACACTAAAATTTAATGTTTCAAATATTGTTTCCTTATACTTGCTTAATCCTGTATTAATCAGATAAACTGCAAAAGTCTTGTGCAATACCTAGGTACTAAATTGCCTTAATCATTGGAAGACTAAAAGATCTTTAAAGGAGAAATTATTTGGGGAGATTTCAGAAAGCATAAAGGGAAACATATTTTATTATGGGTTGGGCATTCTCAGGACCTCTCAAGAAATGAAAGATAGCATCAGCACATTAATATACAAGGCTTCCAGAAAATAATGTGGTTAACAAGTACATGTTTCCATTCAGCATATTCTTGAAAACTGTCTTCTCTCTAAATACCATCAACAATGACACACACACACATACACACACACACGAATAAAAAAATCTACTGGCAGGGCCATATCTACTTAGATTCATGTATAAATGATATCATAAATAAAGGTGGCAGGTAAGCATTAAGTTGTTAAATGCACAGTAATAAATACATTTTTAAAAATCAAATCATTATATCAGTACTATTTATAAAACTGTAAAGCATATTTAATATTATATGTCAACAAGCGTGAATGCTTGTGAGTACAAAGGCAAGATGCTCAACTTGATTTCCATAATGAACTGTCCCTTTTCCAAACATGGAATCTCAAGGACATTTCAGTGTTATTTCCATTGTGTTACAGAATTCAATCAACCCAACATGACACCTAACTCATAAACCAACATTAAACAAAACTATTAAACAAAGCTTCTTGCCCAAATCGTAGTTAGTGGACATATAGAATGACTTCTGGTTTCCTGATGAGGTTGTATTAGCACCTTCCAGAAAATGCAAAAAACAAAAATAGAAAAGGCCTGTCAAAGTCCAAGACAACCAAGGTCTTGAATCTAAATATTATCAGAGCTTACCTGTTTCTCTCCTTCTCAGGCCCTGATTCCTAAGGTTAGGAGTTGACCAGCTACTCTTTCAATTTCTAATCAACCAAATCCCTCTACATCCTCTTCTCTGAAATTATTTATTAGTTCTGCATATTTTAATAAGATGAAGTAAAATAGATTTTTGTTTGAAAGACAAGATTGAGAATTTTGTCATCTACCTTCAGATAATTAGAGGCTCCCTGAGGTGTTAGAACTTACTGCTTGAGGTACATTCCCAACCAAAAATAAACATATGGTAGAGGGAGGGGCTACTTCTGTTTCATAGCAGGAAACTGCTGTCAACAAGCTCACAGGGACCTGTCATCAAGGCTCTACAGAGGAGGTGAAACAACGGGTAATGCTGGCTGGCTTCATTTGTCCAAGAACAAGTAGAGGGTAACTTTTCTGTCCTCTTCTTGCAACAGCCCTGTCTACTGAACAAATACAACTTCTCTCCAAAAGGGCACTTGGTGTGTAAGTTAAAATAAAGACATCAGAAGCGAAACTGCACAAGTTCTGTGCAGAAGGGCCAGAAGAGAACTGGTTACCATGCCAACAACAACATTTAGCAAAATGGAAGCTACTTAGGTAAAATCCAGAAATGAATATCTAAATCAATTATATAGATCCATTTATTAATAAATGCTCACTTTATTAATTTACAGAGATAAATACTATAAGTAATGTGGAAGCAATAGTTTTAATATGAAATAGAAAAGATAAATGTGTAGATTTGATAGATTCTCTGAGAATTTGGTGTGTAAAGGTGGGTGAGTGCAGTTTAAAACCTCCAATGCATTAGAAATTTAAACTTGATATAAATAAACCTGTCACTTCCTTAAGGAGGGTGGCCTGTTTCTATTCACTGGTATATATAAATGCAACATGGATATTGTTCTACATGGGTCCAATAATATAAATTGAATCTGTAATAGAAATGTATCAAACCTGTGTCAGCCCATACTGGTCATACAGTGGGGAACAATTTAAAATACCGTATTTTCCGGTGTATAAGACGACCGGGCGTATAAGACGACCCCCTAATTTTACAGTTAAAACATAGGTTTAGGCCTATATTCACTGTATAAGACTACAGCCTCGGAAGTGGGGGGTAGTCTTATACAGCGAATATAGGCCTAAACCTATGTTTTAACTGTAAAATTAGGGGGTCATCTTATACGCCAGAAAATACATAGCAACCTCTATTTGTTCAAACAGGAATTAATCTAAAAGTGTAGATGAGCACAGTGATACAACTGTGTTAATACAAAGAAACTCTTAAGGATGAATTAAGATTAACACATGGTAGATTTAAAATACATTTGTAATTTCACTGAAGCTCTTCCCTTCAACAGTTGGAAACTAATTCTCCAGCACTTGTACATCAGCTGAACTTATTGACCTGCTTCTAATAAACAGAACATGGTAGGAATTATGCCATGTTAATTCTGAGGCTCCATTATAAACAGGATGGCTTCTCCCTCTGTATCCTGCATTGTTCTACTGCAGGGAAGTCAGCAGTATTTCATGAGGACACTCAAGTAGTTCTGTGGAAAAGCCCATGTGTGGAGAAACTGAGGCCTCCCACCAACAATAAGCTTGCCAGCCTTATGAGTAAGCCACCTTGAAAGTGTATCCACCAGCTCCAGGGAAGCTTCAGATATCTCCAGACCCAGCCAACTTCTTGGCTACAATCTCATGAAAGACCCCAATCCAAAACACCCAAGCTAAATCACTCCTGAATTCCTAATCCACAGAAAGAGTGAAATAACAAATATTATTACTGTTTTAAGACCCTAAATTTTGGGTTATTACACAGTAATGGGTAACTAATACAAAGTAGTTTGGGTCATTTTTTTTTCTTAAGATTTTGTTGTTTTTGACTGAGACAGAGAGAGACAGAGAGATGGGGGAGGGTCCAGAGCAGTCTCCATAGTTGTACAGCATCAGTTTTTCAACATGGTTTCAATCCACACAGATGGTCAGGGGCTGTGCAGGGTGAGAACTGGGCTGGAGGTCTCCTGCATGGGAGGCAAGGGGCCGAACCAGGGGCAAGAACTGAACTGAAGTTTTCCTGCATGGGTCCACAGGCCAGCGCCGGGATTCGATCCATGGTGCCTGGGGCTGCAAAGCAAGCACTTAGCCCACTGAGCCGTCCCAGCTTCCCCTTGCGTCTTTTTTTTTTAAATCAAAGATTGCTTAAACACTAGGTGAGGACGTGAATCCAATGTTGAACACCCTTGCAGATGACCACCTGATCTCCATTTCACCTTGTGAATTTCACAGTTGACCTAAAATACTCGACTAGAAATGTACCTTTCAAAGCAGAAATTACTGTTTTAATAATAAAAGGCAAATAAAGTATGGGAAAGCCCTCAAGATAATTCCTTCAACAGTTCCTCCATCACCCTTGGATAAAATCTGAGACTCAGTATAACACAAAAGGTCCTTTACGACTTAGCTCTACCACATATCTCAGGCTTTATTTTCCATCACTTCTCCCCATACATACTTCACAAAAATAAATTATTTATACTTCTCAGCACATAAAATTGGTCAGCAACAATTGTGAAAAACTTTATGATGGTCAAAATAAAGAGAGAGGGTGGTGAGCACACAATGCAACACACAGATGATGTATTATAGAATTGTACAATTGAAGCCTATTCAATTTTATGAACCATGTCACGTGAACAAATTTAATAAAATAAATAAAATAATAACATTTTCTTGCCTACTAAAAACAGCTAGCTAGAATTTATTGAATTTACTGCAAATGATGTATAAAATGTATTGTGGCTGCTTACTAATAAACACTTGTTTAATAAGTTATTAAAAAAAAAAATAGAGGAGATCCAAGATGGCGGCATGAGAGGAGAACGCCGATAACTGCCTGGAAAGGGCCTTGTGAACAGAGGGGAATCCACAGGGGAAACCCTGAGAAGAAACCTCAACTAAGAGAACCACACAACACGGAACAACACCCAAAGGTTAGAGAAAAAAGGGGAGAGCGGGAGAGGGAAAGGGAAGCAGTGATTTGGGGACAGAGACTCGGAGCACGGCCCGGGGCTGGCAAAAACAAAGGGGGATTGGGGGACTACGGTCAAAGTGGAGCTGGATCGAGGGCGGGCTGGAAGCCGAGACCTAGGGAGCGTGGAAGCCCCACAAGACTGTGGACAATTTAACATCCGAACTCAAGGGACAGCACGCAGTGCCCTAATCAGATCACAGAGCCTAA
>PVKE010027756.1:0-21388 GCA_004027555.1 Craseonycteris thonglongyai | reverse complement strand
AAAGGCTAAAAAAGTTCATCACCATCAAACCAGTATTAAAATACAAAGAATGTCAAAGGGACTTTTTTTTTTTAATGTATTGAGATTTTTTTTTAAATATTTATTTATTTATTTATTTATTTTGACAGAGAGAGAGAGAGAGATACAGAGACAGAGAGAGAACTGAACTGGGGGAGCTCCCAGTTCAGCATATGGTTCCACATGGGCCGGGGCCAAGATTCGATCCCGGGTCCCGGGCGCTGCAAAGTGAGTGCTTAACCCACTGAGACATCCTGGCTTCCCCAGCAGGGCCAATTTAAAGAGCCGAATATTTGCAGCCCTGAGAACTGGAGGGACATTTTCTGAGTAAAGACACACACTGCAGTTGATTACAACGACAAGAGAGGAGATACAGAGTTGAGGCAGCTGTGGTCTGGCAGTCACCATTACTCAGAGGAAACCAAAGGCACAGACACACCAGCCGCCTCTTCTAGCCCACCTTGCCCCAACCTTTGGCAGCTGATCCCAGCACCCGTGCCCAGGGTTGCTGGGGTGCACAGCTGTGCATCTGGCTGCAGGGGGGCAGCACTGGATTTCAGAGACTCAGAACCCCATTGCCCAAAACGTTCTCCCACGGCTTTGGTGCCCGGGAACCAAGGAGACACCCACTTCCCGAGAAAATCTTTCAGTATGAGAAGCCAGAACAGAGCAACAGAAGATAAAATATTAGAGCACTAAGTGCTGGAAAATAAAAGAAAGGCTTGTTCACATCTACCCGCTACAGAATTCATTCCCTTAATTTCCAGAAAGAGAAATACCATATCTTTACATGTGTAAGATGTCTCTAGACATCAGATGACCCCTACTTTTCTAACCCAACATTAAGAAATCAATACACAATTTACTCTCATCTATAAGACAACTCCCAATTTTTTGTCTAACAATTTTAGACAAAAGTATTGTCTTGTACAAGAAAAAATAGGGTAATATTAATATACTAATTACTATGAATAACCAAGGGAACAAGGTATCTCAGAAAGAACATGAAGAATTCTCAGACAATAAACTTAAAGGCATGGAAAATCTGAGCTAAATGGGGGTAGAATTCAATATTGCAGTTTCGAAGGAATTTAACAAGATGCATGAAAACTCAGATAGTTTAATGAACTCAGAAATAAAATCAATTACAAAATGAATACTTCACCTAAGAGGTTAAAATTTTTAAATATCTGATCCTGAAGAACTCAATGAGCATGAAATAGTGAGCTTAGGAAAAAGAGCTGAGCAGATGGAGGAAAGGATTGGTAATATTGAAGACAAAAATATGGAAATGACACAAATGGAAGAAGAAAGAGATTTGAGAGTTAAATAAAATGAAAGAACCCAATAAGTAGTATCTGACTATCAGAAAGAGCAATGCAAATATATGGTGATGGAAAGAGAACTGCCTCTGGATGGTGAGCTCATAATGCAATACATAGATGATATAATGTATAATTATATACTTGGAACCTATGCAACTTTTTATTAACCAATGTCACACCAATCAATTTAAGAATTAATAATAAAAAAAGAAGAATGAGAACACCAGAAGGAGAAGAGAGGGAGAAGGACACAGAGAGCCTATTCAAACAAATAGTCAATGAGAATTTTCCAAACCTATGGAAAAAACTGGGTCATTAAGTCCAAGAAGCAAATAAGAACACCTAATTATCTTAATCTTAAAAGGTCTTCTCCAAGGTGCATTGTACTGAAATTACCAAAAATTAATGAAGAACTCAAGGCAGCTAGTGAAAAGAAGACAGACAGTAACTTACAAATGGAAAGCCCATTAGATTATCATCAGATTTCTCAGCAGAATTTTACAAGTGAGAACAGAATCAAATATTCAGACTATTAAAAGAGGAATTACCAGCCAAGAATAAAATAACAGAAAAATTATCCTTTAGACATGAAGGAGGAATAAAGGTCTTTTGAGATACATAGAAGCTGAGGAAATTTTCTACCATAAAGCTTGCATTATAGAAAACACTAAAAGAAATTATTCTATCTGAAGCAAAAAAGTTACAAAACTATGAGTAAGATTACAAACAGACAGAGCAGGAAACAGCAACCACTAAAAGAATAAGACACTATACATTTAAACATATTATAAAGGGTAAAGAAGATAAGAACATAAAAAAAGAAAAAGACAATTAGTTACTGCAACTCAGAAATAAACTCAAAGCATTAAATGGACAGTTTGTGACAATAAAAACATAAAAGGGGTGGTGGGGGTTTAAGGTCTAAATTTGCAAAAGGGAATGGAGATAAGATGCATGTTAAAGAAAAAGAACTACTTTATATATGAGATCCAACAATTAAGTTTGTGAACTCATCCTAGAAAAAAGGGCTACATACCTCATTGCTAAATATCAGTATGGTCACCTTCAAAGTACTCCCCTTTGGAAGCTATGCATCAACACCAGCGCCTAGTCCACTTTTCAAAGCAATTTTGGAACTCTTTTCTAGAATGGCCATCACAGCCATCATTGTATTATGCTTGATGTCCTGAATGTCATCAGAATGTCTTCCTTTCAGTATTTCCTCTATCTTCTGGGGAAGAAAGAAGTCATTGGGGGCCAGATCAAGAGAGTAGGGAGGGTGTTCCAATACAGTTATTTGTTTACTGGCTAAATACTCCCTCACAGACAGTGCTGTGTGAGCTGATGCATCATAGTGGTGCAAGAGCCATGAATTGTCTGCAAAAATTCAGATTGTTTTTGTGTAACATTTTGACTCAGCCTTTTTTAGCACTTCCAAATAGTCAACTTGTTTGACTCTCTTATTAGGGGTGGCGAACCTTTGGCGATTGAGAGCCAAAGTTTATGAAATAAGAGTATATTCACTCGACTCGCATGCCAACCTATCGAGTGAGATAGAGGTATCGATTATTTTTATGTCTATAAGAGCATAAACAATAATTTTTAAAATGGTATTCACAGCTCCGCGTGCTGAAATAATTGCTCCACGTGCCACTTTGAGCACGCTTGCCATAGGTTCCCCACTCCCGGTAGATATTACAAATTCATAATGAACAATTCCTCTGATATCAAAAAAGGTTGGCAACATCTTTTAATTCTTGATTTAGACTGACAGAACTTTTTTGGTTATAGAGAATTGACTGACTTCTATTGTGCACTTTGATGTTTTGTTTCACTATTGTTTCATCACCAATGATAACACAGCCCAAAACATTGTGTTGCCTTTACAAAATTGCTTCGCACACTTTGACTCTCCTTTGTTTTTGTTCATCTATGCGCTTCTTCTGGAACAATTTTTTACACACCTTGCTCATGCCACTATTTTCAGTTAAGATTTTCCTGCTTTTCTATTGATGTTTACTTGGTCTGCTATGCTTCCCACAGTGAGCTGACAGTTTTAGCAAACAATTTGACGAATTTCTGCAACGCTTTTATCAGTTCTACTTGTTACTGGCCACTCTGACCTCTTTTACTCAGTGACAATTTCTCTGCCCTCAGAAAAAAATGTTTAATACATTTGTACACTGCAATTTTCTTCATGGAATTATCCCCATCAACTTGGACTGAGATGTTCCTGATTTCACTTCCACTCTTGCCCAGTCTAACAAAAAAGTTAATGTTTGTTCACTGCTCTAATTCAAGTTCTGACATCTTGCAACAGCACACAAAAACACACAACAATAGTGAACACCAAACAGCAAGACACTGCCACACTTCGACATGAACACAGCTGTGAGACACTGATATACTAAGGTTATGAAACCTTACCAAGTTGTTTGTACAGTGTGGCCAGCATAAATACATAACAGCAAGTTCATAAACTTAATTGTCAGACCTTATATATTGCATTGTGTGTTCATCACCCAGTGATTTGTGTTTTGAAATTCCTACTATTTGAACATTCTTAAATTATGTATCAAATTGGTTTTATCAAATAAATTTTAATCATATTATTTTTAATCCACTCATTGAGGTATAAACATCATATAAATTTATTTATTTTACATTTATAAAAACAAATTTTGACAAATACGCATGGTTGTTTAATCAACAAAATAATGATATATACCATTACTCTCTCCTCAAAGATTCAGCTATGCTTCTCTGTTGTCAATCCTGTCCTCTTAACCCTTATCCTTGATAATCATCGATTTGTATTTTGTCACTATAATTTTTCCTTTTATAGAACTTTATATGAATTGAATTCACACAATACGTGGTTTCTAGGTATATCTTTGTCAATTACCGGTAGTATATTGCTTTGAAATTCATTCATGATGCCATGTATTAGAAATTGCTGACTATTTCAGATCCTCTATATTTCCATATACATTAAATATATAAAACAAATTGAAGATAACTGACATCTTAAGATTATTGTATATTGCAATTCATGAATTTAGAATTTCTTTCCATTTAGTTAAGTTTTCTTTATTATCTATCAGCAATCAATGTTATCTTCAGTGTCTTGGTCTTACAGGTGTGTTATTAGAATTTATCCCTGAAAATTTTATTATTTTTGAAATTATTGTGCATGGTATACTTTTTTTTCAGTTTTTGGTTACTCATTGGCCTCACAAAATATTGTCTAATTTTGCATGTTGTCTTTGTTTAGTGTGATATTATTAATTTCACTAATTATTTATGATAGTTTTTCTGTATATTTCTTAAGATTTTTTTAGTAGATCCTCGTGTTGTCTATTAATAAATATATTTATTTATTTCCAATTTGTATGATTTTATTTTTTTCCCTTATTGACCTGATGAGAGTCTTCACTGCAATTTCTCTATATCTGAGGGCAATAAATTTTATTGTATTTTTGATCTTATGAAAAACCATTTGTTTATTTTTAATTGTACATATAAAATTTGTAGAAATGTCTTTTATCAAGTTAACTTGGTAAGAGGTTTTTATTAACACGAATAGATGTTGAATTTTAATTAGTGCTCTTTCTACATCTATTTGAAATCTATTGAGATGGTTATATATTTTTCATTTTTAGCCTATTGAAAAATGCAATGGTTAAGTTTTTTATATTGAACCATCCTTGCATTCTCAGGATAAAGTCCACATAGTTATAATGTATGATCCTTTTTGCATGTGCCTGAATTGAATTTGTTAGATTTGAAATTAGTATTTCAAAATTTATGTTCAGAGTTAATTGTCTGAAATTTTTTTAAATAATACTTTCTAATTTTGGTATAAGATAAAAGTTCCTTCATAAAATAACCTGGAAAATGCATACACTCTTTTATTTCTCAGAAAAGGTGTGTAATTGTATTACTTTTTAAAATATTTGCTAGAATTTATCAGTGACACCAATGGCCTTAAGAGTTTCTTTTCGATAAGGTTTTTAATTGCAAATTTAATTACTTTTAAATATATAGGGTTACTTAGGTAATGCATTGTTTTTAATGCATGAGCTTTGGTAGTTATTTTGAGGTACTTGCCTATTTTTTATTAGTGATCAGATTGGCATAAAATGACAATAAGTCAATATTTTGAACAACCTTACTGAGTGACTCAAGAAGGTTGTTCAAAAATATTAACTTATTGTCATTTTAGTGTGGTGGAATCTGTAATGTTTACTTTTAAAATTTTGATATCGGTCATGTGTGGCTTTCCTTTATCTTTTTCATTAGTTTACTAGAAGTTTATAAATTTTATTGAACTTAAAAAAGATCAGTTCATGGAATTATTTATTTCTTTATTGTTTTCAGTTTTTTATTTCATTTACCATTTACCCTTACCCTCAATAGTTTTTTTCTTCTGATTATTTTTGAATTAATTTTTCTTTTCTTATTTTATAGTCACTTAAAGTAAAATCATTGGCCAAAAACTTAAAAACTTTCTTACTTTAACTGCTACAAATTTTCTTTCAAAATTACATTAGCTTCAACGCACAACATTTAAATGCTAGGTATTCATGTTCATTCTGTTAAATGTATTGTCTCATATTCTTATAATTTTTTCGTTGACCAAGAGATTATTTTGAATGAATTGTTCAATATCTAAATATTTGATTTTCAGATAATATTTGTGATAAATTCTAGTTTAAGCTTACTCGGTGAAGAAATATACTTCTCAAAGTTTTTGGGTTTTTTTCTTTTAAACATAACTATTTTTATTGCTCAGAATACATGTAGGTGTCATTTGCACTTGCAAATAATGTATGTTTTTCTTCTGTTTGGTCGAGTGTTCTATAAATACTAATTCACTTGGTCAAGAATATTGTGTTATTGAATTGTATTATAGCCTATTTGTTTTCTGTCTAATTCTAACATTTTGAATTATTCATAAAGAAGTGTAGAAAATCTCCAACTATAATTTTGGATTCATGTATTTTACCCTTTAGTTCTACAAGGTTTTGCTTTATGTATTTCAAGCTTGTGTAACCCAAAGATCATGGCCACATGCTGCCCAGGACAGCTTTGAATGAAGCCCAACACAAATTTGTAAACTTTCTTAAAACATTAGGAGATTCTTTTTTTTGCAATTAAAAAAAAAATTCATCAGCTATTGTTAGTGTTAGTGCTATTTTATATGTGACCCATGACAATTCTTCCTCTTCCAATGTGGCCCAGGGAAACCAAAAGATTGGACACCACTGATGTATGTACAGCTCAGTTACTAGGTATATGCATCCTTAGAACAGTTTTATCCTCTTGATAAATGAAGCTTCTATCATTAGAAAGTTTTCTCTTTATCATTTTTATTCTCCTTGTGAAATGTACTTTTTTCTGCTGTTCATACTACAACTCCAGTTATCTTATAATTAGACTTAATGAAGTATAGTTGTTGTTTTCATCTTTTTTACTTTTAATCTGCCTGTCTTTATATATAAAACCTCTATGGTTGTATGCCATTTTTAAATTTTTATCCAGAATGACAATGTCTGATTTTTAATTAGGCAGTTTAGAATATTTTTACTTAATATAATTTTCAAAATGGTTAGGTTTAACTATGTCATATCATTATTTTTCTACTTTTTCCTTCTGTTATTTGTAGTTTTGTTTTTCTCTTTACTTTTCTTCTTTTATAGAATTGAGTAATTTTAATGAATCTATCCATCTCCACTATACAGGTATTTGTTATTCTCATGCTTATTTTTTAAGAAGTTGTCCTAGGGTTCATTGTGCACCTTTATCCTAACACAATCTACTTTCAAACAATGTATCAATGCATGAAAAGTGTAAGAAACTGAAAACTATATGCTTCTGTTTCTCTCCTCTTAAGTTCTTCATGCTATTCTTATCAGTGTTACTGAATTCATTTTCTAATGCTGCTGTAACAAGTGCACAACACATCTGGCTTAAAACACCGCAAATGTATTCTCTTATAGTTCTGACGTAAAAAGTGCAAAATTCATCTTATGTTTCATTGGGAGATGTTTGAGCTAATTTGGTTCCTTGTCTTTTTCGGATTATAGAGTCTGCCTACATGATTTGGCTATTTATTTCCTTCATCTTCAAAGTGTGGCTGCTTCCTCCCACGTCTGTTTCTATCATCTGATTTCCTTGTTCTTTTTTGCCTCTGTCTCCCTTCTCATAAAAAGCCTTGTGATTATAGTACACCTACCTAGATCCAGGATTTTCTCATCTCAAGACTTTTTATTTACCGTACTCATATTTTAATTTAAATAAGGTGACCAACTTTTTTCCATTGAAAAGGAAGACAGCTGATTCTGGGTGGTGAGCACATAATGCGAAGCATAGGTGATGTGATGTGGACTTATACATCCGGAAACTATCTAATTGTTATCAATCAATGTCACCCCAATAAATTTAACAATAAAATAAAAGGAAAAGAAAAAGAAATCGATAGCGGAACCAAAATAAAAAAAAAGAAAAGAAAAGGAGGACATCTAGTATTACATATCAAAAAGGAGGACATCTAGGATACTTTTCGAGGGAGGACAGAACTTCCAAAAGGAGGACTGTCCTCCCTAAAGGAGGATGGTTGGCCACCTTAATTTAAAGTATTATATTCATAAATTTGGGGTTTAGGAAGTAGATATCTTTATAAATGTAATATTCAATGTACCACACTCATGATGCTTTATTAATTTACTTTAAATAGCAGATTATCTTGTACAGAGATTAAAAATGAGAAAAGTCTTGTACAAATACCTCCACATATTTATTATTTCAAAAAATATTTTTAAGTAGCGTTGTATGGACACAAATGATATCCGGTGTCATTTTTATATCTCTTTTAACACTCTTTTTCATGCATGTCTAAATTATGTCAGCAATTATTTGCCTGAAAACCTCTTTATTTTATTATTTAAAAAAATTTTGCTGAATATAGAATTTAGATTTTAATTTCAGCACTTAAAAGATGTTGCTCTATTTTCATCTCATCTGCACAGTTTCTGACAACACGTCTGCTATAATTCTTATCTATGTAATGTATTTTTTATTGTCTGTTTTTATTTAAAATTTTTTAAAGATTTATTTTTTATTACTTTTGACAGAGAGAGACCAAGACAGAGAGAAAGAGAGAAGGGAGAGACCCCAAAGCAGTCTCCACAGTTGAATGTCATTAGTTTTTAATATAGTTTCACTCCACAGGTGGGCGCAGGGCTGCCCAGGGCAGGAGCCCAACAGGGTGCTTCCCACATGGGAAGCTTGCCCTTGCGAGAATCAAACTGGGGGCACACCCCAATTCACCAAATGTCCATGGTTCAACATATAGGTCTACACGGGCCAGAGCCAGGATACAACCCTTGGACCCTGGGGTTGCAAGATGAGCACTCAATTGGCTGAACCATCCTGGCATCCCCGCGTTCTTAGATATTTCTCTTTATGACTGGTTTATAGCAATCTATGATGTGACTTGCTATTTTCATCTTTCTTCTGTTTGGGATTTAATGAACTTAGGTCTATGGTTTTATACCCTCCATAAAAGTAATGGGGAAGTGGCCAGTATTTCTTAAAATATATTCTCTGCCCTTCTTTCTCTTCAGATGTCTATGGCATATAGAAGAGTTTACTGATATTCACAGAGTTTACTGATATTCTTATTCTATATATTCAGTTTTTTTTTCTCCCTGTGCTTCATTTTTGGATAATTATTTTAATCTTTTATTTGTTTTGTTTGCTTGTTGGTTGGTTGGGGTTTTTTTTTTAGTTGTGTCCTAAATTTACTTATCTGGTACTCTACAGGGATTAGTATACTGATATTCAGTGTTTATTTCATAGTTCTCAATGGTTCTCCAAAGTTATTTCTTAATCTATGATAGGATCTTTTCTCAGAAATAAATTCTGCCTGTGTCCTTAGCACTTCCTTCTCAAGTCTTTGATTTTCTTCCTAATCACAGCTCATTAATTTCCCTTCCCCCGCTCTTTATAAGATAATAGAGAAATCTTTTGATCTGTGTTTCAACTGGGATCTTGCTCTACTTTTAAACCCTCTTACAAAACATTTTGTCTACTTGAGGCTCTAGGACACCCCAGCATAATTGCCATTTTCATCTGGTCCACGGCAATATAAGTGCTTATTATCTATGTAAGTGTATCATGGC
This sequence comes from Craseonycteris thonglongyai, assembly GCA_004027555.1. Lineage (NCBI taxonomy): Eukaryota > Metazoa > Chordata > Mammalia > Chiroptera > Craseonycteridae > Craseonycteris > Craseonycteris thonglongyai. The sequence continues at coordinate 11,859 of PVKE010027756.1, read as the reverse complement.
TTAAAGGATGATTTTCTGTAAGACTTCAAAAATGAAACATAAAATTTTAGTTCTTTTTAATTACAACTTTTGTTCTGTTCTTGCTTAGCAGCACCACAAATTATATCCTATGTACTTAATACTTCATAGTGTGCCTATGATATGCCAGGCATCACGCTCAGTGCTGGAGATGTAACAGTGAAAAACAATGCATAGTTAGGCACAAGGAAGAAATTCATTTAGTAAGTGTTGAATGAAAAAGAAAAAGTGAAAGCAAAGGTTAGGAGATTGGTATTTGTAACATATTGATATCAGCAATATTTATTTTAAAGAAAAAGTCTAGTTTCTGTTCTGCTCCACACTTTAAATAATAGCACTTAGAAGAATAACATATGGGATATCTAAATTTGAAAATAATGATCCTTGGAGGAGCCTCTACAATTTAACTGATATATAATATTTGTAAGAGCCAGAGTACTTTTTTTCTAGTTAATACTTTTATTAACATAATGTTCAGAATTTAAAAAGGGCAACTTCAAGCAACTGATAAATTTGGTATTATAAAGAGGTTATTGGCACTGGCGTAATAAGATTGATGATGTGGTTGAAGAAGTACCTTGCTATACTTCTAGTTAATGTATAATACTGTAAAGTTCTCAGATACAAAATTGATATAGCTGAGATGTTATCCAGGATATACTTACTCTTATGCTATTTTTGCAAGCTGCTTTTATCGTGCACAGATGGATTTATCAAAATGCTTACCTGTTGTGAAATTCGCCATGATTTCTTGAGGGTGCAATCGAAGGATGAGTTATATCATCTCCTCTTAGCATTGCTATATCAATGCCTAGGCGATTGTTAATTCTTTTGGGGCCCCTTTTATCCAGTGGTTGCTGTACAAAATGTGGGACAGAATAAATGAAAGTCATGTTTTAAGACTCTATATCATATATACTGAGCAAGAGGTTTTTCTTTTTCTTTTTTTTTTCTTATAAAAATGTACAGAGTGCATCTTTACATATAAACTCTTTTATATGAAGCCTTAAATAAAAGTTGCATGTTTGGCTGGTATACGTGTGATTGGGGCAAATGGATTGACCCTTTCTGTTAATTTTTAGATATATTGAGCTGGTTTATCTTAAGGAGTTGAATTAATTAAATGTTTTTGTATTAAAATTAAACACTTAAAAATAGAAAATAATTTAATTTCCAAGACAAATTATCTACAGAGCATCTGTCTATCATACTTTTTTTACATATTCTTTTGTAAGTGCACCTGGATGTCAGGGAAGGAAAAAAAAAAAAAAATATATATATATATATATATATGTATATATATATATGACATTCTAATGTATACAAGTATAAACAAACTATTGGTCAGGCAATGGGAGATGACGTTTAAAAAAGAATCTAGTAATTACGGAGGTGTCAAAATTTTGTCTCTAGTGTCATTTTGTGAAATAGCTGAATGTTAATCAGGAAACCAGCCAGAAAATTCTTATTCCAGGTTTATATAAAATGAGACTATGAGTGATTCCTCTAAATATTTGAGAATTCTGATTGCCTGCTTTAAAGGAAGTCCTGAATTTCTAAAAGTAGTGTTCTTTAATAATTCAGACTTTATTTCTAAGAAGGCTATGAGAAAGCAAAGACATGCCAGTATTTATCAACACTGAGTCAATGCATACAATTTGACATCATAATTATGTACATTTCTATTTCATTGATAAAATATAAAATACTTTTTAATTATATTGTTTTTCTGCACATTACTAGTACTGACTAGTATTAACTCATGGATGTGTGAGTCCAAAAATAAAGTTCTCATATTTTTAGGTGTTAATTAAAATTAGAAATTATCTAAAAAATATGTGGATAGGCAATTTAAAACATGTTAAATACATTATCCCCTCCCCCACTTTTCTTTCATCACATATATCCTGCTTCTTTTATCCTCCTTATTCTTCTATTTCCCATTTCTACTGGCTTACTTTGCTTCTTTTTTCTCTTATCTCCCTTACTCTTTCCCTCTGCTTTGAAGTACACTACTTTGAAACATACCTTTTCCTTATCTTATCTTTTATCTTTTTCTTTCTTATGGCTCTTTTCTGTTACATTTTGACTATTATTTTTTGCAGAACTCTGAACATACCTGACCATGGTATACAATCTCTCAGCATATGTGCATAGAGAGTAGAAGATGTGAATGCCCAGTTCAGAAATGCAGGTTGGGGTTGTTAAGAGTGACGGTATTGGTTAATAGTTTCGTAAACTAGCAGATACTAAGCTTTATTCACAATGAGTTTTCTTCCTATGGAATAAATCTTTATCAATGTTTTTTTTCCTACCTGTTCCAATCTATGGAAAACATACACCTCCACGTGGCATGACGGCCTCCATTCTATCGCTTACTTTTTCTTAACATAGCTACAATACCTTCTCATTCATCTGCGTCTGAAGTCAGTGACCCAGATACTCTTGTTGCTTCTGGCTACATGTATTTTTTTCATCTATGATGTTATCAGTTTTATTCCCTTATTGATTCCCCATCCTCATTGTTCACATGTGTTTTATAAGAATGACTATCTTAATCATATTTCTAAAAATGTAATGTTCTATCCTGTAGTCCAACATATTAATTTAGCCTCTGTATTCACTCTTGACTTCCATATCAAATACTGATGTTAGGAACTTAAAGTGGAATTACAAAATGTTAAGGTATAAACCTATTAACTTTTTGGTATTAATCATCTTATTATTTATTGAAATTTATTTTGTAATTATTGCTTAGGAAAAAATGTATCATTGCTCCATGCCAGCTTTAACTGCAGCAGCAGATTTAAAGAGGAATTCAGACTTCAGCCTTCCCCTGAGGCTGATGGACTCCTCCTTTCAAAGTAGGACACTTCTATCTGATGGCATTAACCATAAAATCCCCCATTTCAAGTCTATGATATCCTGAAGGACAACGACTCATTTCATTTCTTATCAAGAAATCGGGCAGATCAGTCATATTTCCCGAATCAAATGACATTTCAGAAAATTCATTTGAACCAAGAATGAGGTTTCCTCTCTGCAGACTCCAATTAGTTTAGAAGTGGTTCCTGATGAAAATTTTCAAAATAACTGAGTGCTACATTAAAAAAAAAATCTATATTTGTATGTATAACTATATCAACTCATACTTCACACACACATATACAAACCCTGACATACACACACACACATACCCATTCACACACAAGAGATACACACCCATGCAGACTTCCCAACAGCTAAGCTAGCCACCCTGTCCAGCAGTATTAATCTTTAATTTTGGTAATGAGTATTAATAATAAAATACTTAAGATCTCCCCCCCCCCTTTTTTTTAAATCCTATTACCCTAGGTATTCCAGTGGGAATATGCTCACTCCTTTGCTCCCTTAAGTACACAAAATTAGCTGCTTATCGGTTGATCTTCTTACATGATCCTTTAAAAATCCTTTGTGTGTGTGTGTACAGGCACTTACACAGCATCCAAGGCTGCTTTTGCCTCTAGGGGAAGCCTCGGCAAGCCACCCCAGTCTTTTCCTAACCTACTCACAGGGGGCTCAGGCCTAATTAAATTGCTCTCAGAGACAAGAAGGGATGAATTTGCTTCTTTCCATCTCCCTTGTCACCCATTTAACTCAGCTGATATTCACTGATTCCTTTTTACTTATGTTCAAAAGAGAAAAAAAAAAACAACCCACATGCACATACACACTACACACACAGATCCATACACACACCACCATAAAGACAGGGTTTAGCGAGCCAGAAGTAGGGAAGGATGTTGTTGTTTGTGGATAAACTCTTAATCTGGTTACTCTCAGTGATTTATAATTTCAGAAACAAACAATGGAAATAAGATAGACAATGCCAGGGGAGAGGTTTGATTTTTCTCACTGACTTAGATTTTATTCCATTAAACTAACACTGAAGACAGAAAAACACACACACACCGCACACACTGCACATACCCCCCCCCCCCCCACACACACACACAACAGCGTTGCTGGTCAATCCTGTACACCCTCATTTTTTCCGGGGCTCAGATTAATGAGGGCGGTTTGGGAAGCCAGGATGAGCAGAGCCTGTTAATGTAGCTCTGCCCAAGCGGGGCAAAGGGAGCTGTAGCCACTTCGGCCGGCCTGCTATTGATTGGACCACAGGTCACGGGGGAGCGGCTGCCGGTGCTGCATTTCTGAAGCTGGAGTTCAGGGAGCGGCTGGAGAGCTTTGGCTAGACCAGACAACGGGAGCCCTGTGCAAGCCAAGCTCCAGTAACGGCCTAGGAAGAGCCAGGCAATTAGCCTTTGAAGGTCATGGAAAGTTCCCTCCCCCTCTTCTCTCTTTTCACCACAGTACCCAGCCTTCTTTCCCTCCTCCTGCTTTCTTCATCACCCATACTCCAAATACATCTGAGGAATCCATTCAATTAAATTTCTCTCAGCTCCAGCTGGCTTCAGAGTGAAAGGTCAGTCGAGTTCAGGAGGCAGAAAACGACGCAAGGAGGCTGGAGCTTGTGGCCGCCTCTGACCCTGCCTTTAGTCTCCTCCGCCCTCCCCCACACCTTGCCTACTCACCCCACTTCCTTTCCACCTACCCATCTTTAATGATACCCGATGGTGATAGTCAATCACTCCCCAGCAGCAAGAGAGGTGCCCTGAAGCATCATTGTGGTAGGGAGGGATCGATCAGGTTTTTTGTTTTTCAGATGATAATGATAACCTGTGGACATGTGGACATAATGTCAGTTTGTTCGCCGTGCTTCTTGGAGGCCTATCACTGTTGGCTTGGGCCAACTCCGGTGCTTGGAGGGGCTGGCGAGTCCTTGGTGTTCTTCTCTCTTCGCATTTTGTCTCGCCTTAAAGAGACCTAATTAGACTGAAGGAAACTCTGCTGGCTTGCCTTTTTGCTGGCCTGCTTGGCTCCAGAAATAGAAAAAGTAAGGATGACTGATCCTGTATTTGCAAAGCAAACACTTCAGGTTACGTAACCAACAAACAGTTTATCTAAATATCTATGGAAATATAAGCAAATAGTTTAAGAGATTTTATTTGAACGATTCAGCTAGGTATAGAGAGATTATGAAAAATCATCTCATGACTGTACAGTTAAAATGAGGAATAGTAAGAAAATAATTTAGTGAAAGAATTGATAGACAAAAGTAGCAAAGAAATATTTGGTAGATACACACACACACACACACACATATGCACTCATATACACACAAACGCACTCATATACACACAAACATGTATTATTCTTTTTTTTTTAGGGAAGATAATAACTAACCTTAGAATAGTTGTTGTTTCTTATTATCTGCTAAATATTTAAATATTTAAAATAATGTATAATTATTATACATGTACTGTATATAATGTAAATAATACAATGTAAATAATAAACTTAAAATAATGTAGAAAATTATATGAACACTGACTTATGCAAAATGATAATTATTAATACCGTTTGAACACGGTGTGGTCTTTCCCTTACACAGCTTAGACTCGGTCATATTATTTAGGCATAAATATTTTATATTACGTTGTCATTGTATTTCTTTGAACTTGGTTATCTTACTGTGCTCATATACTTCTGTTCATATTCTCAAAGCTTTGAACGTTCCTTTTCCCCTAACGTATAGGGATATAAGTTCTATACTAGACAACTAATGTCTTACTTGCAATCAGATTTTTTTGTTATTACATATTTTCTGCATCATTTGATGAACCAAACTACATTTGCTTATATTCCTATTAAACTATTTGATGATGCTTTTTATTTTGTTGTATAATTGGACAAGCAATCATGTGATAAACATAACTTTAGTAATCGAAGAATCATTGTTAAAAACAATGAATATATTTTCAGTAAAGTTTCTGAGATGTTAAATCTCTTAGAAAGAATTGTAGAAAAATGTATTATTACTTTTTTGTAGATTTTATGACTACAAAGATAAAACTCTGAAACATATCTAATATAATTGATGTATGATGGTTTTCTTTTATAACCTAACATTAGGCTTTTTGGAAGGAGTATGAGAGATAAGAAGTTGTGTGTTTAGCTAAATTAAAATTAAAAACAAGTTCAGAGGTCAAAAGGTAAAAATAATAAATTATACCTCAAAAAAAAATAAATGCAAGCCAATCTGAGACTGATAATAAGAGGTGGTACTTTGTGTTCTGGACACCAAAAAAACAAAACAAACACACAAACAAACAAAAAAAACAAAAAGAAAAGAAAAAAGAAAGAATGAAAGAAAACAATTGTAAACATACTAGAGCTATTGATGGCACAGAATTGTTTTCAAGCAATAGGTTTTAATATAAAATTATAACAAACAGATTTTATAATTTAACTCAGAAATTTATTTTCTTCAGAAGCTGAGAACATATAGCCCAAAAGCGTGATTCATCTTAAACCAAGTAAACACTTAAGATAAACTGATGTTTGAGTGTGTATGTGTGCATGTGTATTCATACACATGTTTTCCCAGCAAGATATTGAAAACAGTATGAGCAAGTCACAAGATTGACTTGTCTTCTATAGCGTGCAAGAAAAGAAAAAAAAAAGAAAAATTGAAAATAATATCTTACATTTAAGGGCTCAATTTATTTAAATAAAAAAAGTACCAAGCACATAAGAATGCTCAACAGATTTTAGCAATGGTGATGATGATTTTTACAATTTTCACAGAATTTAGCATGAGGCTCAAAAGTTCTGTTTAGATCATTTTGTCTACAGTGCAAAATACCGGGCAAGTGAGTGCAAGGTGACAGGAGCTAATTGTGAAAAGATTAAAGTAGGGTAAAGATGGTTTAAATGGAAAGAAATGGGAGGACTTGAGAGATAATTCACAGGTACAATCAACAAGGATTGCTGAATTGTATATGAGGGTAAGGATGTGCCACAAATAACAAAGTCAAAAGCCTTATAATGACATGCTAATTCAATACGCAATATTCTTATTTTGCTTTTCTGCTTACCCAGTTCCCTGTCCTTTTCTACTGTGAATACCTCTTTGCTTTCTTCCCGTAATACAGAAAAATCAGAAAAAAAAAAACCCAGAACAAAACAAACAAACAAACAAACAAATAAAACAGGACCAAAGGAGGCATCAGGTATAGGAGCATGCACTATTTGGGAATGTAGCAAATATACAAAACTTTTCACCTGAGTTTTAGCTTTTTGGTGCCAGTATGATAAGAAGGCATTATAATTGGGCCAATACTGGGGAATAAGATAAGAGAGAAAGAAAGATGAAATGGAATTAAAGTATCTGAATTGATTTATTATAAACAAATAAGTGAATAGCAAAAACTACTTTCTTAAAATGGCTGTAGTGATGTTGGGCTAGGGGTGTAGGCAGCAGGTAGATAATAAAGAAATCACACCTACCATGTCTGTGCATGGTATGAAATGGAGCCAGGGACTGAGGGATGGAAAAGAGGGAAACATTCTGGAGATGGAGTCTGGACAGATCATTTCTAGCCCTGACTTGGCCATGAATGAGCATTTGAACATAGAGCTTATCCTGCAAGGATTCCATGAAATTACAGGTGTACAATACTTTAATTGGATAGACACACCAATGTGGATTATCAAACTCCTCCAATGGCAGGTGGGGGCATGTACACACATGTAAACAAATATCTGCATCTATAAGATATGCTACACCATATTTAAGGTAAGCTGTATACGTATATATAAAATACATTGTATACGTACTACTTCACAAGGATTCCGTGAGATAGCACTTATGTTCACGGGCTCAGTAAAGTTGTAGGAACTGTTAGAAAAACAAAAAAATGAGTGTGATCTGAATTGGGGTATTGTTGTTTCTATAATAGTTGGAAAAAGATTGTGGAAAATGCATGGGAAGAAGTGATATATGTAACCACATACTTTCAAGTGCTTCAAATTTAGTGTTATCTTTTTAAAATGGCACAATACTTAGTGCCATTTGGTATCTTATAAACAACCTGTCTATACATCTATTTATCTGTATACATAAAATAGTATGTAACATATCTTATGGATATAAATCTTTGTTTACATAGTGTGTGCCTGCCCCCACCTGCCAACAAGGAATATGATTATCCATTTTAGTTGTGCCTGCCCACCTTATGTATCTCAGGATAACATTCAATAGTTAATGATATTTTTCATTCATTCATTCAACAAATATTTATAAAGCACCTGTTATGTGTCAGATATGCTACTTGCGAGGCCTACAGAAATGAAAAATGAAGAAAGAAAATGCATGTCTCCTGCCTACAGGAAGAAACCTAGAAAGGAAGAAATTCTTATACTTTTATAATATTTATAAGGGTATTAAGTCAACAGGGAAATTTGGGATATTATAGAAATATAAAACAGGTCAACTAAGTATAGTCAAAATGTCATATTTCTGCATCATTAGTCTTTGGCTAAAGCTGAGAGTTACTCCTAAATAACGGGATTTCTGCACATTGAGCAAAATGGCTTTAGTAGCCTAAGAAAGATTCTCTTACGAGGAGTTGAAGGTGTGGGGCATTAGATGTAAAAGTGAAGGGAGCCTGAAAAAAAGGACACAAAGAAGCAATCACAAAAACAATTTGAGGGGATCTGAGCAGAGTGCTAACAGTGTCTGCTACAGGCATCAAACAGGATTTTGCAGTTTATCTTTTTATATGGATTAGAAGTGTGAGTGGTCATTTAATTGGCTGATATATGGAATATAGGAGAAAGGTATGTTGGGCAAAACAAAAATGTGGGTGAGATGATAAATTAAATTCTAGATCGGTTTAGTTTGAAGAATTTGTGATTCACCATTCTAAAATGTTCAGTAAGCAGTTTGATATGTAAATTAAAGGCTTAAAAGAGATGTCTGGTCAAGATATAGATTCAGGGTTGTTCTATAAAGATAGTGACTGAACCCAGGGGAATGAATAAAATTGTCTGGAGAAGGTGAGTCAGATGAAATAAAAAGTACGACTAGAAAAAAATCTCTGAGTATCCCAATATTTAACTGTCAAAAATGAATAAAAGAAATTGCAAAGGAGATTAAGAAGTAGCATAGAGTAGGACAACAAAAGGAGTCTGGTCTCTGAGAAAGTCAGTAAACAAAACCTAAATGATGCTGACTTCCAAATAAATATGGACTTAAATTTAGTTATTGGATTTAGTATTCAGGACTATAATGGCATTTTTAACATTCTCTCAATTTCTCATGGTTACATAAAAGATAGCACCTCTATAATATTGCTGTACTATGGTACTCATCACTATTGCTGGTACAAAATAAAAAAAAATTTACTCACCTATGAAGTGACCCATAGGTCCATAGGTACTATCATGGTCATATACTCATAAGCTCAGTTTAAGGGATTTAAATATTATGAAAATACTGGGAGAACCTCATACTCATATCCCTATTCTCAGCCTTGCACCTTGGGGAGAATTTATTTATTAACTCATTGATGTTATTGAGTCATTCATAAATGCAAGCACTATTCACAATAAATGGAAATAAACAGCAGACAAAAATGGCATCTCTTTTACTCAGGAATGATACAAGTTTGTAAAGTGAAAGGTAATGTTTAGGAGGCTTATGACTAAGAGACACTTTTCCACTGACTTTGAAGTGTGGAGATGTGAACTCTGGTGCTTCCAGCACCCAAATAACTATCAGATAAGAGGGCTCAGTAATAAAGCCAACATAAAAGAAGAATGGACTAAAAAATTCAGGTGAATACAAAGAAACAAACAAAAAACCTTATGACATTTTTGAGATTGTGGATTAAGCCATACTTGAAGTCAGAACTATTTCTGAAGTAATGTGAGCCAGTAAATTTTATTTTTAAGCCTTTAAAGATTAGGTTTTCTAACTGACACTTGCAACTAAAAGAATCTTAATTTATGCACCAAAAATTTCAGGATTGTAAGATGAAGATGAAAATATTGGTTGATATTTTCTTGTCAATGTCTAAGAGTTCCTGACAAAAGTGATCTACATTGTTTATACTATGTCAATAATTTCAAAATACGTTATGCACATAAAAACAATCTATCAAAAGTATACTATATTTTCTTTTACTATATTTTGCACATGTCAAAATTGAGTGAGAAACATTTCTCTTGATGACTTACAAGCAATAGGTGCAATTAGTAAAACTACAATTTAATCTCTCAAAGTTATAATAGACTTCCAGGTAGGCCTACTGACACTTTGAATTTAGCCTAGTGAGACTAGGCTGACCATATGTATCATTTCAAATGTGACTGCACCATTGTGTACTGTTGCTTTTGAAATGATATGTCTGCTCAGACTGCCTCTGGATTTAAATTCTTATTGCATTACACAATTTATGTTTTTGTTGTTGTTGTTGTTTATAAATCTGTAGTTTGGGTTAGTAAAAGTTAAAGTTCTTAAAATTGAAAAGATCATCAATCTCTTCATATCTTTACATCTAGAACAGAGTTCCACACCTGTTATGTTGTTGCCTAAATTAACTACTTTCACATAAACATAAATTTGTTAAACTCTCAATTTAATGTTAATTTATAGAATTCTCTGGCCTGTCTATAGTCTAAAGTTCCCGTTTAGTGCCTCATCAAGTCCCATTCAGATTCAAACCAAATCTAACTAAATATCTGAGTGTATTCTGTCTGATATACCTAATAACGTTAGTGTGGCCTACTTAAAATATTATGCAATCTCCTAATTTTCACTCCTAATTTCCCTCTGAAATTGATTCATGCATTACTTTATTTATATTTAAAACTCTGCTGACCTTGATGTCTCTAATTGAAAATTATAGATTTTGGAAACATTGAATTACACATAAAATGAGACTGTGGTAAAATCGTGATTATAAAATTTTCTGACATACTGTTGTTTCCATTTACAACATAAGGTTCATTGAATAAATGTTCTGAATGCTTACCATAATATTTGCATCTTGCTTATAACAAATTGCTAACCGGTAAGTTTATGGGGTAACATATGGGTCTCAGTTCTTTAGTTGGCGGCATTTAAACAAATCCTACATTTTTGCACACAAATAAATGCTTGAGAAAGAAACTACCCATTTTATGTAATCATATGTCCATTTGGATATAGGTCAGGAAGGACTTGCTAGTGTGCTAGCAGACACAAAAAACCTGCCCCATGCTAATTATTATTTAGTTGCAGGGGTTAGTTCAGCTAGCTATGCATATGTTATGGCCCATATGTACAAGCCTTCCCATTTATAGAGAGACCAGATGGGACCTCCCTAAGCATGAACCTTCCCTGCTACATGGAATAACTATGAAAGGATTAAATTGCTAAATTGCTTGCTTTTGTTTTTATCAAATGATTCACTCTAGTGCCCAATTTTTTATAGTTATTAAGGACTTTTAATTCAGAAAGAGTAGCAAACCCTATTTGTTCATGCAAATTTCTGCAATGGGCCATCACTTTCACTTTTAAGTGCACATGAATAATAGGGCCATCACTCTTATTATTTTTTTCATGTGGTTTTAGATTAGCTTGTTCAAACTGGGTACTACAGAAGGAAGTTAAATATGCTGATTAATTCTATTTATCAAGCCAAATAGAATATACATGTAGGGGTTCATTTCCTTCAAAACAATAATTCTGAAATTAAAGTTAATTCTGTGGAAGAGTAAAATATTAAAATTTGTATAAAGACACTTTATAAAGTAACTCGTGTTGAAGATTACTTATCTGGAAAGTTATATCAGATATTAAAATAAATAATTTTTGTTTTTGAAGCAAATATCTTTATATGCTCACTATAAATCATCCTTTGGCAAAATCAACATGAGGAGAACAAGTCTTTGGCTTAATTCTTCCCCTTC
>PVKE010027755.1:0-21385 GCA_004027555.1 Craseonycteris thonglongyai | reverse complement strand
GGAGCACTTCCCCCAGAGCACTTCCCTGGAGCACTTCCCCCGAGCAATTCACAGGAGCACTCCCCTGGAGCACTTCCCAGGAGCACTTCCCTGGAGCACTTCCCCGGAGCACTTCCCCCGAGCACTCCCCCCTGAGCACTTCCCCAGAGCACTTCCCCGGATTACTTTCACTGCAGCCCAGCACCCTGGACCATCTGTGCAAAGAGCTCCCTGCACTTTATGCCCATTATCTCTGTGGTTCTCCCACCAGCTGCCTAAAGGAAGGACCACAGGAGCGAGTCCACAGTCCCTGGGGGGTGGGGGGAGGGCCGGCAGGAAGGGTCACCGTGCTGCCGGTTGGTGGCACTGCATGGACAGAAATCCTGCTCAGCCTCACGGGTACTGAGGAGCAGGGAAGAGTGGTCCACAGGCCAAACCCAGCGGGAGGCAGGTTGGGGAGTGACGGCCGCCTTGGGAGCCTAGACCTGCATCAGCTCCAGGAATATCACTTCCCGGCTGGGAACAAACAGCTGCTGTGATTCCAAAGCCCTCCCTCCCCCCACGGGGAAGGTGTCTTCACCCCCAGCTGCTCCGCAGGGACACTGAGGGCAGACGCCAGCCCACAGGGGCTCTGGCCCAGAGCCAGGTGCTCGGCTCTGATCGGGGTCCTACCCCCAGGCCCCGGGGGCCTGGCTGAGGCCTGACTGCTGCTCAGCATCTGGGAGCACCCCTAGTGGGAGGACACCACAGCTTCCTGGCCAGGGCAGCGGCCCCCTCCTGGGCGGGGGGCGCCCAGCAGAGGGGACGGACATGTGGTGGGTCCTCCCGTCGCCCTGGGGGCAGCCGTAATGGGCTGGGCAGAGCCTCCCGTCCTGGCCCCTCTGTTGTGGGCCCCCTGCTGGCACCGGGGCAGGGGCAGCTGCTCTGGGCTCTGAGGCCCATAGAAATTGTGTGTCCCCTGAGGGGGCACCATGAGGAGGTGGCCATGTGACTGCAGCTTCCTTTTCAAGTTGCTTCTTTCCCAAGTAACTTGAAGGAGAAAATGCTTAGCGGTCCCCACCCCCTCCACCCATCAGGGGGTGCTCACAGGTTCACGGGGGGTGGGTGGGGGGGGCCGGGCTGTGGGGTGGGGAGAGGACAGAGGTCCTGCCTTGTGGGAGGAAGCCCCTGTGTAGTAGGAGGCCTGAAGCAACTTGCTGCACCTGTGACTCAGTTTCCTCACCCGCACAATGATGCTGGCTGGCTCCAGCTCTCAAATATCACTCTCCCTGCCTCAGTTTCCCTCCAGAGAAAGGCATCTGCCCCATAGAGAAGGAAAGCAGAGTGAAATCAGGAAAAGTTCACCCCCAGGGGCAACAGATACCATGGGGTCCATTTCCCCCGGGGGACAGCAGTTGGGGGGAGCGGGAGAAGGTCGTACATGTCACAGAAGGTGACGCTGAGAGAAGCCCCTTCCCCAGAGGATGTGGGGTTAAAGGACAAAGCCTGGCGCCTGCCTTGCCCTCCCCCAGCGCCGGGAACTTCCACGCTGCCGCCCTCCGGGACAGAAGCGCAGAACTGGGCCCCCTGGGGTCGTCCTCACTTCTGTCCCCGAACCCAGGGATGGCAGAGGCCTGTGCCCCTGCGCTCAGGTGAGCGTTTCCAGGCGCAGTTCTCGCCTGTCCCCACGGGGCCCTGTCCCCACGCGGAACCTGTGACTCCTCAAGCTCACGGGCGAGGAAGAGGGGCCCCGGGGCGTCGCGCCCGGGCCGCTCCCCGCGGGGAGGACGCGGCAGGGGGGGGCAGCGCCCTTCGCCCCGCGGCCCCGGGCCCGGGCCCGCCCGGCGGCGCAGCCCGGGGCGCCCGGAGCGGAGGCGGCCCAGGGGGCAGCGCGGCCGTCTCCCTCCCCCAGGCCCCGCGCCCCGCGCCCCCCCCCCCCCCCCCCCCCCCCCCCCCCCCCCCCCCCCCCCCCCCCCCCCCCCCCCCCCCCCCCCCCCCCCCCCCCCCCCGCGCCCCGCGCCCCAGCCCGGCTCGTACCTGGGAGGAGGCCGCCCGGCGGAACCGGCCCCGCGGGCCTGGGACCGTCAGCAAAGCCCCCCGCCGCGCGCGGAGCCGCCCGCCCGGGAGCGCGCCGCACAGGCCGGGGCCCCGCCCGGAGACCGGAGGCCGGGGCGGAACCAGCCGCAAAGCCGGCCTCGCCCGCTCGCTGCGCCAACGGCTCCCGAGGCTCCTCCCGCGGCCCCTCCCCGCCGCCCCCACCCGGTCCTGGCCCCGCCAAGGGGCGCACGAGGCACGTCCCCCCTCGCCCACCCGCCCGCCAGGCCAACCTGCTGTGCGGGAGCACCGGGTGCGGGGTCTGGGTTCTAGCCCCCGCTCAGCTGTGAGTGCTGTGCAGCCTGGGCTGCACTTGATCTCTCTGTTTCTCCTCTCATCTGTAACGCAGAAAGGACCGGGCTCGCGGGGGCTGAGACCTCCCTGGCCCTAACATTCCTACCGGGCTCCCCTAAGACAAGGCGGGTCAGCACAAGGACCATGTTTAGAACTCTAGCTGCCTGGATCTGAGCCCCAGCTGGGCCACCTAAATGTGGTGCTGAACCTCTCTGAGCCGCAGCCTTTGCTTATGGGGACGACGATAACCTAAGTGAGCTGTTGTGTACCCGTGGATGCTCAGTAAGTACTGGTTGCTGTTCGGGTACTGGGGGAAGAGAGGAGAACCTGGACCAAAGTACTTGTCTTCTCTTTCTCAGCTTCCTCACCCCACAACTAGCGTCTGGCCCCCGGGTGGCAGGACTACGGGTCTGGTGTGTGGTGGTGATAACGGTTCCTTTACTAAGGCCCCGTGCAAAGTGGAAAGAGCGTCATCTTTGGGTCCAGTTGAACCTTGGTTCCAGCCTGGGCTCTGCCTCTTCCTGTGTGGCTTTGTACTATTATTGAACCTCTCTGAGAGCAGTTTTCACATCTGTCACATGGGTGCCGTCGTGCACATAAGAGGCGTCTAATAACAGCACCTACTCAGGGTGGCTGTGTAGTGGGACTGAGTGCTGGCCAGGGGGACGCGAGCGGAAGTGACCTGTGGCACTTCTGGGCCACATTCTTCAAAGGAAGCAGCATGCTCTCCGCCCTCTCCCCTCTGTGCCGTCTGGGCCGTGGGCAGAGGGATGCAGGTGGAGGCTCAGCCTTGATGGTGCCAACAGGGACGACACCCGCCGGCTGGACAACCAGCAGGACGTGGGGCACCCGAGTTTCGTGCTGACCTGCAGGAGTTGGGTCCCCGTGACAGCCGCCAAACAGCCACCTCACTGACGAACCTGGTTTCCCGATTCTCAAACCCACGGCAGGTGAGCAGGAACATACTGGAAGGAGAAACGACACAAAAAAGCAAGCACAGTGAACTCAGCAAAAGTCAGGAGCAAGACGAGAGAGAGCAATTGTAAAGCAGACTCAGAAGTTTGGGGTCACCTAGTGCAGGGTCCTCCAAGAGGCCTTGGGGTCTCCATGGTCTTACCAGGTAATGTTGGAAATTGGCTCATGACAACGATCCTGAATCGTTATGAGAAACAGAGTGCTCTGACTGAATATTTTATTTTAAAAAGAAAGCAATCATATGATACGCTAGTTAGAAGGTATTTTTGGTCAACATGGTTAGCATGAAGGAAAACTTTATGCTTAAGGGTAAAAACCAGCATCCAAAAGAACTCGGCCACCCAGAGCGACACCTCTCCTGAAGGCTCAGAAAGCGGATTTTCCTTCATGGACACGTACCTTCCCCCACAACGGATTGTAAGTGTTGTTAAGCTGAGCGTGTATCTCCTTTTGCCTCTTACTCCCGGGATCCAGCAGTGTCCCAACCCAGTCAGTACCTCTCAGAGGCTACCAGGGGGTCTACGGGTGTTACTGCAGATGCCAGAGCTTAGCAGGGGCCCACCAGCTGATTTGGAGTATTGATCGGTGATATTGCCTGAGGTTCTCGGCCACACCGGCCAAAAGCCTGCTGTGAGCCCACGAGGCCCTGGGACCTCGCCTGTGGTCCAGAAATCAGTTCATCAGAGAGACCAACATGCACAAGGACGTGCCTTGCAGAACTGAGTGTAATGGCTGAAACCAGCTGTGCTCGGCCCGTCTGCACCGCCCAGGTGAGAGTGTCGGAAAATCACAACGAGGGAGAAGCCGGGAGGCTCAGGGAAGTGCCCGCGAGGGGTGCTCACTGCCTGTTTCCCATCAGCCAACTCCAGTGAATTCAGGCTTTGAGTCAGGAGAGCTGTACCCGCGTCCTCATCCCCCCGAGACCTGTGCTGGGGGTGGGCAGGGGGCCCCGCAGGAACCAGAACATAAGCTTGTGTCACTGAAGGGACAGTGTTCTCAAAGGTCACTACTCACACAGTGACAGTTCAGGGTGGCAGTGCCCAACCCTTTGGCTTCCCTGGGCCACATTGGAAGAAGAGTTGTTTGGGGCCACCCGTAAGAAAAGTCACAGAAAAATCTCAGTGCCTGAAGAAGTAGTGTTGGGTCACTTCTCGGGCTCTCGGCTAAGGTCCAGTGTGAAGACGGTGCGCCGGGCGGCATTCAAAGCCCCCGGGCCGCAGGTTGGACATGCCCGCAGGGGGGCCCTGTCCCCAAGAGCGGAGCCAAGGCTCCCTGAGAAAGCGGGGGCTGGGGTCTCGTCACACGCTCTCAGCGCCTCCCCAGACGTGAGGGGCTTTGGTTTCCTGTGCGGAAGGAAGGGGAGCAGCGTATGGAAAGGGAGGACTGCTTTTCAGTCTCTTCTCTTTAACCAGGCACGTGGCTGTGGATACGCAGACAGACCCCAGCTGACTCCGGCTCAGGGGCTGCCGTTCTCCTGCGGGTGGTCCAGAGCGGAGAGGTCAGCGCCGGGGGTCGCTCGACTGACCCTGGCAGAGAATCCAGGCCTCCTTCTCCAGGCACAACGCCGGCCTCCCTGCCTCAGGCGGGGGCCCCACTCACCGAGACCCCAGCAGGTAGGTGCTGCTTGCTAGCAGAAGCCGCCTTTACCAGCGCTCTGTCCTGGAACAGGAGACATTCATGACCGCTGGGAGGTCATTGTCCTCGACCACCCACAGCCACCACCCTGATCAGCACTGCAGACTTCTGCTCCAGGTCAGGGCGGTGGCTGATGACGTCACAGAGGAAGCACATTGTTGTGCTGGAGCCCTGAAGACCTTGGAGGAGGAGGGTTTCCCCTGCAGAATGTGCCCCAACAGCATTTCCAGAGAGGTCTGTGGGGCTGAAGCCTGAGGGACTCGGTCACTAAAGAACAGTCGGTTCCTTGTGTTGTCGGTTTATTGTGTTGAAAGACCCCACCACCACCCAGAGGTGGGTTCTCCTGGGACAGACATCTGGCTTTCCTATCGGGGTTCTGGCCACACAGTGAGGAGTCCCAGTCCAGCCAGGCCCTTGTGAACAGCTTTGCTGTGGTCATTCCAATAGGAGTTGGCATTCGTTCTCCAGAATAGACCCTTTCTTCATCTCATGAACATTAGTCTCTTTGTGAAATATAATGCCCATACAGAAAAGCATATATGAAACAAATGAGCACGGTAATAAATCATTGTAATGCGAACGCTTGTGTAATCACTACGCAGATCAAGAAGTAGAGCGTTATCACCAGACAGGTCCCTGTATTTCCCACCCCCACCCGGAGATGACCCCAGCCCGACCTCAGTGGTAGTTTGTGTTCCTTTTCTGTGTCATTTGACCACCCCTAATCAATACAGTTCGGTTTGGGCTGTTTTTTAAGTGGACCTTCATGGAATCGGTGTCTACATGTGCTTCACGTGGGGCTCCTTTTGTGCACCATTACGGTTTTCAGACTCACTCGGTCTCCGTGCATCAGAAAGGAAAGGTTAAGCCCGAGTTGTAAGCTGCCTGGCCCGTTTACAAGAAAAGACTCCAATTAATAGAAATTGTCCCTGAGGAAGACTGGACATTGGACTTCCTTAGAAAGATTTTAGATTAGCCATTTCAAATATGCTTAAATAGCTAAAGAAAATCGTGGGAATGATGTCTCACCCTATAAAGAAGAGCAACAAAGAGGCAGAAATTATAACAGGACCAGCCGGCACTTCTGCCGCTGAGAAGGACAGTAGCTGCCGCGAGACTCACTACACGGGCTCAGGAGGGTGTGGAGGGTCATGGGGCGTCCGGCGTCCCTCACCGCAGAGAGGAAACTGCTGCCCAGGGGCCTCTTCCGGGTCCAGAACCAGCCCCGCGCCTCTGAGCAGGGCCCGCACCCCGACCCGCCTTTCCAAGGCAGGTGAGGCTGGTCGGAGCCTCAGTCCCAGGCGCCCGGGCGGGACAGAGTGTTCCGGGGCCACTGAAAAATGGAGACGAGTGACCCCTGCTCAAACCTGATGGTGGATTTCCAGACAGAAGAGCCGGTGACCGTCAGCATGTGGTGCTTCTGAGTGCGCGGCCGCACAGGGCCGGGCACGCTGGTCCCTCCCCAACACCAGCCTCCTCCCTGGAGAGGACAGGGCTGCTAGACTCACTCACCTGTGGAGAGTGAGTGAAGAGACCGGCGCCCCGTTCCTCAGATGGTTATGTGCTAGCAGGCCAGCCCTTCATGTCCCACAGGAGGGGGGAGGTGACCTGCCCGTGGTGTCCCACAGGAGGCGGGAGGTGACCTGCCCGTCGTGTCCCACAGGAGGCGGGAGGTGACCTGCCCATCGTGTCCCACAGGAGGGGGTGGGAAGGGCGATGGGCAGAGCGGGGGGCCGGGGCGGCGACCTCCCTGCCCTGTGAGGAGTTTCCCGTGACTCAGGTAAACCCTGGAGAGGTAGCTGGGGAGGAATTACCGCGTGGGCCTCTGGAGCCCACGGTGCCGGGATATGTTGGGAAAAGTCTAGCGGAGACGTCCTCCCCTGAGAGAATTCGACTGCTGACTCCTGGAAGCCTGCCCCCCAGAAGGACTGGTTACGGGCCGTGCTGGCCAGGAGGACAAGCCTCCAGCTCCCAGGCCGTCCTCACACCCCAGCCTCTCACCCTGGGGGTGACTGTGCTCTGATGGGAGGGGAGCCTTGCTTGGTGGGGGTGGGCTGGGGGAATCACCCTAAATTTGTGTGATTGGCTGTTACAGGACTAAACTAATCTGGACTCTCAATGACTGAAGAACAATAGGAAATCTGATCGGAAAACTAAGAATCAACTGGAATACTTTTCAGGGTCCGGGTCAGAGGCATAGATGAGACCGAGTGCTGCTGGAAGCTGTGATCAGACACAGAGCAAAAATGCTTCCTGTCTGAATCCTGTCTAATCCAGACATTTCCATAAACCAGGTTCATATGAATAGAAAATTGTCCAGAAGTGTATAGAGCCTGGTGTCAGACAACAGTGGGGTGTTGGGATTCTCTTCTAAGACAAAAGGTGACTTTTACCAGAAGGAAGTCTCGTCTTCTGTGATCTGACACCTGCATTTACAGGGAGCCCCTCCCTGAGGCTCCAGCACCCAACCAGCTCCGGGGAGCGAACTCCGTCTCACTGGTCTCTGTCCTCACTCGTCCCCCCCACAGCACCAGTGGCCTCAGGGGTGTCTGTTACATGAAACCACCTCAGAGCCAGGATGCTTCTGTGGCTCCAGAGGCACCAGGTCTGAGTGATTGGCAGGAGGACAGGATGAGGACAGTGCCTGCAAGGAGGTGACTTATTCCAGGGCCTGTGTGTCACCCCGGCCCATCCGAGCCGAGGGGCTTCCTAGCGGCAGGACGGGCTGGACGGAGAGGAAGGATGGTGTCAATGCAGTGAGCACAGAGCAGGGGTTGGAGAAATGGCAGCCGGGACGGGGGCCATGGGGATGCCTGTCCTTTGTTTTCACGGCTGTTAGGTTTTATGGAGAACAAAGCCTTTCTCTGCTGGGAGGGGCTCCTTTTCCCAAAGCTGGGAGGTGTGTGTACACGTGTGTATGTGTGTGTGTGTGTGTGTGCGTGTGCCCACGTGCACTTGGAGGTTGTGTGTGTGTCCAAGTGCGCTGGGGTGTTTATGTGTCCAAGTGCACTGGGAGGCATGTGTGTGTGTGTCCAGGGGTGCTGGGAGGCATGTGTGTGAGTGTGTGTGCCCAAGTGCGCTGGGGTGTTTGTGTGAGTGTGTGTGTGTGTCCAGGGGTGCTGGGAGGCGTGTGTATGAGTGTGTGTGTGTGTTTAAGTGCGCTGGGAGGTGTGTGTGTGTGTGTGTGTGTCCAAGTGCGCTGGGGTGTTTGTGTGAGTGTGTGTGTGTGTCCAGGGGTGCTGGGAGGCGTCTGTGTGAGTGTGTGTATATGCCCGAGTGTGCTGGGAGGTGTGTGTGCCCTAGTGCATCTCTTTCTCTCTCTCTCTCTCTCTCTTGCTCCACGTCTGCCCACCTCCTTCAAAGCTCCCATGGCAACGACTCCGCAGGAGAGTCAGGCCTGCAGCCCCCGGGGCTCCCGCGCACCCCTCTCCTCACTTCTGGTTTCTCCCTGTGACACTTTCACTGGCCGGAGGCGTGACCATCAGCCCATTACAGGGGCGGGAGACTTCCCAGGCTGAGACCCCTGCCATCGAACCTTGGTGGCCTTGAGCAGGCGAGTTGGGGACCCCGTCCCTGTGCTTGTCCCCTCGGGAGCTAACACTCATGGTTCCCCCGTGCTGGCCACCGCACGAGGCGCTCAGCACGTACGCTTTCCTGTCATCCTCATGTCTTGAGGTCAGTGCTCTCATTGTTGTCATCTATGATTCAGAAAGTACAGTATGAGAGGCCCAATGACGGGGCCAGGTCACTTCTTCATACTCAGTCCTGACAGATGTGGACGCCCACGTGACCAAACTGTACAGGCGCTCACTAAAGTGAGCCACGCAGCTGGGATGATCTGTGTTCATTCAGTGCAGCTCAGTAACTGAATCGAGGTGCGTCTGCAGGAGGGACGCCAGACGGCATTAGAAAGCCCACAGGCCTGTGTAGTGACCGGGAGCTGTGACCACGCATGGCAGGCAGCTGGGAGAGCGAGTCAGGAGACTTCTCAGCTGCTCGGAGCCTGGGAGACACGTCCCCAGCTCTGCAGAGGCCCCGACGGCATGGAGCAGTGTGCCCGTGGGCTGCGTGTGCACACGGAGCCAGCTGTGTGCAGGCGTGTGTGCGAGATGCAGACCAGCTCTGGGAGGAGACACAGGAGGTAGCGGCACGGCTGTTCCTGGGAGACGACAGGGAGCAACAGCGAGGAAGGTGACGCTGCACTTAGTGGCCCTCGGTGTGTTTCTTTTTAAATATATATTTTTTAAAGATTTATTTTTATTGTCTTTTTGACACAGAGAGATGGACAAAGAGAGACAGAGAGAAGGGGGAGGGCCCAGAGCCGTCTCCATAGTTGACATTAGTTTTCCATATAGTTTCACTCCACAGGTGGGCACAGGGCTGCGCAGGGCAGGAGCTGGGCCGGGAGCCTCCCGAATGGGCCCTGGCAAGAACTGAACTGGGGGCCAGAGCCCAGCTCAGCATGTGGGTCCACACAGGCTGGGATTCAACCCCCTGTTCCCATCGGCTGCGAGGCAAGTGCTCACCTGCTGAGCCTTCCCAGCACCCCCTCCGAATGAGAAACCACGGCTTCAAGATGACCCTGCAGCGTGGAAAAGCGTCTGACTCTGACCTGTGAGAACGCGCTGCCCTAGAATATTTTGGACTAAGAAGTATGTGTGTGTGTGTGTGTGTGTGACTGTTTGAATGTGTGAGTACAAGCCTGCTGGCATGTGTATGCGTGTGTTTGCACGTAGGAGCAGGTTAATGCTCACGAAATCTCAGAGCATCCGGCTCCTGATCCCCAAGCCCGTTCCAGCATGTAGGCTGGGTTGGCCTTAACCCCTGACTGGACCGTCTTTTCCCTCCTCCCGGCCTCTCCCCTCCCCTCCCCCTCTCCCCTCCCCCTTCGCCCCTCCCCCTCCCCCTTCTCCCCTCCCCCCTCCCCCCTCCCCCTCTCCCCTCCTAGTTACTGAATAGAGCTGTGAGGGGAGGAAGGAGGCTGCCCAGACAGGCCTTGGGGTGTAGGACTCTGGGGGAGCCAGCTTGCAGAGGGGAGAGGGCACCCCTGGGAACTTCCCAGCACTCCCCAGGGACTGCGGGGCAGGGGCAGAAGGGGGAACTGGAGGCCCAGGTATGAGCCTCCCCTGCTTCGTGGAGGAATAACCGTTCTGGGCTTGCAGAGATGGAAGGGAGGAGGTCCTGGGTCAGAGCGTGGGAAGCTGCCCGGGGAGCCAGGGGGCAGCGGGTGGCTGGTTTCCTCAGACTTTTTAAACAGGGGGCCTCTCTTCATCTAGACCCTGGAGGGATGGGGCCAAAGTCAGTGCCCAGCCATTAAGTGGCCTGGGAAATAGGAAGAGAGGAATCGGGCAAGGCCTTTCTCCTTAGAGTCCCACAGACAGGATTAAGTCTCAAGACAGAAACAAGACGGCAGCTCTGCGAACTCTACCACCCACATGGGACTAAGCAAGAGGCTGACTCAGTGTCCAGCACTTAGTGCTCAATATGTATTTGTTGACTGGCCGACCAGGGGGCCAACGCACTCCCTCAGGAATGGGGTGGTGGTGGAGACCAGGGGGCGGGGGTGGAGTCACGTGGTCGGCGGCCCACCCTGGCCCTAATCCTGTACACCCTCCCGGGTCCCCTGGGAAAGGCTTGCACCCTATTGATGCAGGATATGCCCGGGCAGCAGTGCTGTATGGATGGCGATGCGCAGGCACATTCCAGGTAGCATTTGTCCCTCACAACCTCCAGGGCAGGGATGATGACGGCGCTTTTTCCAGAGGAGAGAGCTGGGTTTTGGAACTGCAAGGTCACTGCAAGGTGACTTGCCCAGACCACTCACTGGGAAATGCAGCAGCTGGGACTTGGACCCAGGGCTACTGGTCACAAACATGACCTTTTTTGGAACAAGGGATGCAGCTGGGGGTTTCTGGCTCTAATGGCTCTTTCCCCTGAAGCCCCCAGGCCAACACGTGTCAGGCAACCCCTCAGCCGACTGGCAGACAGACGCACCCAGCCCTGCAGGAACCCCGTGCACTGCATTTGCAGACAGATAAGGTGCCCAACCCAGGATGCTCTACTGCCACCTGCTGGGGAATCGTCCTAATAGTCATAGGAATCTGTGACCGTGTGACAATGCTGCCCCTGGAATGAAGTGCAGACCCAACAACTGGGAGCATCTTCTCCGATGACAGGGTCCCTGCCACCAGGGGACCTCAAGTTCTGCTCTAACTCTCCTGCCCGGGCATCCCTGGCTCAGAGGGTCGGTAGCATCTGTCTCCCAGTTTTGCTACCCAGGACCCTGCAGAGTCTGGTCTTTCTTCCTTCTACTCTGCACACAAGTCCTGAGTATCTGCTCTGGGCCAGGCTCCATGTTGGGCACTGTGGGCACAACAGGGGCAGAACCCAGTTGCTGCCCTTGCTGAGCACACAGGCCAATGGGGGACAAGGGCTGTAGAAATGCATTGGGCGTAGTTGCCTGTCTGGACCAGAGAAAGCGTGTCTGTCCATCCTAGACAACTCAGCTCCTCCAGCGTGTACTAGCTGTGGGCTCTTGCACGTTTTCCTTTGCCTCCGGCTGCGATCCACTAAGATGAGGGTGTCTCACCTGGCAGCTTGACACCCACGTGAGATAACGTGACGTAAGATTCCCAGACTGTGGTCACTGCTTCCTCCTTCTCCCAGGTGTTCACATGTCAACTTGCTGTGGTGGGGGCTCAGCGGCCAGCAATCTTGACCTGATGCTCCTGGTGCTGTTAGCGTCGCAGTCACACCACACACTCGCACACATGTGCACACGCACACCAGCCAGAGGGCAGCTCACTCAGAGAAGACAGGCTCTGGTGGGATTTCCTTCAGAAACCACCAAGCAGTGAACATGGACAGTTGGTGTGGAGCACAAAGCAGGGAGGTTTCAGTAGACACTGCCTCTCACCTACCTTCTACCTCTAAGCCCTGGCTGGGAATGGATGCAGGCTCGGGGGGCTCAGGGACCCCTTTGTCCCCCAAGGGACTGAGCAGTTGGAGCCACGGGGATTGGACCTTACAGGCTGCACTTGCCTGTAGGACAAGAGCTTGCAGACTGTTGCTGGGCCAGGCTGCTGGGGGCTTCCACTGGGGTTGGGTGCCAGCCCACGCGACCCTTGAGCTTATTTTCTCATCTATAAAAGGAGGCCAGTACCGCCATTGTGAGGATTAAAATGCAAGACGTACCTGAAGGGTCTACCGCAGTGCTGGAAACAAGGCAAACAGAAGAAATGATAGCTCTGATCCAGGAGGGTCTGGAGCTGTCTGAAGAGTGTTTCTCTCAACCATCTACTGCCAAGCCCTGTGGGAGGCCCAACATGCAGGTGCCACACGGACGAGGAGCGAGCACGTCTCTGTACTCAGCTCTGCTTGCGCCCGGGGGCTGGCACCAGCTTTCTGCGGGTACTTAGGGAACAGGCATCTTTTCGACCCAGCCACTCCACTTCTAGGAATTCAGCCAAGGAAATAACCAGAGCTCCACAGAGTGGTTTGTGCTGGGACATCCACTGCGAGGTGGCTAATAATAGTGAGAAATTAGAAATAACCTGAAGTTAGAGGTGCACTCAGGACACACTTGGCTGACAGCCAGACGGCCAGAGATCAGTGTTCAGCTGCAGCCCAGGCCAGTGCCCGGTATCACCTCACGGAGCAAATGTCTGTGGTAAAAGGGTGCTTGGAACATGGTATCGGAGACTGTTTGTGATGATAATCCCATTATTAGCGAGTTTCAGCGCCAGTGCTTAACAGTTTAACATCACAGTGCAAGACAACACTTTTCTAGTCCTAGCAGCAGCTAGCTCGTTCCTGTGTTAAATATCACACACGTTCCTGTTAATAAATTGATGCTTGCTTTTGACGGGTGATGGTACAGGAGTGTGGTCCTCACCTTTTCTAGTAATTTCTTCCTTTTTTCATATTCTTTATATTCCTTCTCATTTAGGTCAAATATGATTTACCGTGGATACTGCTACACATGACTTCAGAGGTTTGTCTCCTCGTGAAATCGGGAAGTTGGCTGACATTCTGCTTTTGGTTTATCTTTGTAACGTGCAAAGAATTACAAGTGGGGCTTTTTATTGAAGCCTCGTGGCCTAAATAGAATAAAGTAGTAACTGAACATTGACTACAGTTTTTAAAGAGTATTTTGTTTAGTGTTAAGAATGCTAGGGGCACGCCAGGATGGCTCGGTGGGTTGAGCAGTCGTTCTGCAGCCCCGGGGGCCTGAGGATCGAATCCCAGCCCCGGCCTGTCCGGACCCATCTGCTGAACTGGGGTGTGGCCCCCAGTTCAGCTCCTGCCCTGGGTGTGCCTCCCATGCGGGAGGCCCCTGGCCCGGTTCCTGCCCTGCACAGACCAAACCCTCACCACCTGTGGAGTGAAATTATATCAAAAAACTGAGAGGGACAACTATGGAGACTGCCCTGCCCCACCCCCCCGTCTCTCTTTGTCTCTGTTTCTGTCTCTGTCTGTCTCTGTCAAAAACAATAAATCTTAAAAAAAGATACTCATGACAAGTTACGTCTAGAAGGTTATCTATACTTGAAAGTGATTATTAACAGTAAATCCGAATGACAGACCATGTGTGTAGAACAGAGATTGTCATGCCTCTTGGATGCAAAGGTTTTGTAACTTGGCTACAGACCCATGGATCACACGCAAGTCCAGGGAACCCAGAAAGGATACTGAAGTCTGAACTCGGCTATTTAATGTTTCAAAGGCCAAGACTGAAAATGAAGGCAAAGGGCGTATTTTAACCAGATACCAGGGTCAAAGCCAAACTTTAGTCGGTACATCTCTACTAAACTGTGTCCCTTCTGTAAAGGGACACACAGCTGTCCATTAAACACAACACTGGGGAAACGTATTTGTCAACGTGGAAAGATTGTCTTATTATCACGGGATTTAAAATTGTCTTACTATCGCGGATGAACAAAAAGGATAAAGAAGTGAGATCAAATTTGTAATTAAGGAGAAAAAATAAGAATGGATAAAAGATCAAAAGAAACGTGCAAAATGTTAATAACGATTATTTTGGGTTTTGGATGAAAGGATTTTTGCTTTATTTTTAATTTAAAAAATGTTGTGTGTCCTTACAGAACATGTTATTCAGATGGTTTTTGAAAACAAAAATATTTAAAGTGCATCATTTCTGTCTCCCTTTTGTTTTGAATCCAAGGCTGGATTTCGAGCTTGCTGACGGGGCCAGATGGTCTGCGACATGGTCACCGCTGCCCGCGAAGCTCGCCGTCCATGCTTATCCGAGGTCAAGGCTTTGGCAGGTGGGAGCTGCCCTCCTGGGCATGTGTCTGGGAGGGAAATGCCTCACAGGCAAGGGCCGTGCAAGAGCAGAAAAGGGCAGAGGGTAGGAACCCCATCTGAGGACCTGGCATCTCAGAGAGATGGGAAGTGCCAGGAAAATCCTGCTTCTGTCCTGAGACCTGGGGGATGATAACTTGAATGTGTCTAAAGTTTTCCGTAGTAGAAGGAAGAACTCCAAGCTTGTCCCCCAAATCAATGTTTCTCTTTCCCTGTACCCATACAACTCATATGTTTTAGCTGGTTACATAGATACCTATGTAGCTAGGCTTTGCCTTGTGACCAAGTTCTGGACAATGAGAGGTTATTTATGTTCAACTTCCAATAAATGTCCTTAAAGAGAGGGGCATGTCCTTTCTCCTTTTCTCCTGCTTGCTGGCTGGAATATAGACATGATGGCTGTTCTGGACTGTGAGGCAACATGCTCAGGATGATGACTCAACAAGATAGAAGAGTCTGGGTCCCACATGACCTTGGAGCCTCCACACCAGCCCTTAAACTTCTTTAATGTGAGAGTGAAATTAGTTTCCATCTTAGTTTAAATCAGTGTTTTCTTGGAGTTTCTGTCACATGTCATAGAACCCAATCTGAAGTACAACAGCTACCACTTATTTAACACTTAACTACACCAGACTCTATTCTGAGTGCTTTATAGATGTTATCTTGTTAATCTATGTAACAGCACTATGAGGTGGGAACTATAATTAACCCTGTTTTATAAACCAGTAACCTGAGACGCAGAGAGGTTGACCGACTTTCTCAAGGTCACACAATGAGTGTTTGGTGGACCTGAAATCTGAACCCAGACCACCAGGCCCCAGAGCCTGTCCTCTGCTCCATGAACCTTCTTGTTCGGTTCCTTCTTATCCTCTGGTCCCATCTGACATATCTGCAGGCCTGCTTATGTTAATCCCACCCCACTCCTGGTCTGTAGCAAGAACCACCCTGCTTTACTGAGAAGAAGTTCTGATTGGCTAATTCATGCTAACATGTAAGACGTCAACACCGCATAATAAGTTACCGCTCCATAAGAAAAACGAGCTCTTTATTTCTATGTCAGTGTGAGGTTGAGTGTGATAGACAGAGGAGGAACCGCACTGGGTGAGGCATGGTCCCTGGAATCAAGTGACCTGGATTTTATTTCTGCTGCCAACAAGCTTTGCGATCGTGGCCAATCTCGTGACCACCCTGGGCCTCCATTCCCCTGACCCTTTCTATAAAATAAGTAGTCAGACATCCACTAGGCAGGGCTGTTGTAAGGCCTACATGAAATAACCAACATGAAGGCCCCTGGCCCTCTACCAACCTGGCACACAGTGGCTGTCAGTAAATATGAATCTTCATTTAGTTAAACTCCCTTTATTTGCTGCTCATTCTAGCCTTTTTTTTTTAAACATCAGATACTGAAGTATAATTCATAACACCCACCCTTTTGAGGGGTACACTTCTAATAATTCTGCCCAAAACAGTCACAGAACTAAAATTCTACATCCCAAAGAGTTCTAGATTTCTACATCCCAAAGAGTTCCCTCACGCCTGGTGCCCTCCCAGACTGTTCCTTATTTATCCTGATGTCTATTGAGCACCCACTGGGTGTCACGCTCTGGGATGGGTCTAGAAAAAAGCTGACAGATAAGCCCCTGCCCTTGGGGGTTTATAGTCCATCAGATACAAAGAGACAATAAAGAAATAAAGAAATATACCCACAAGATCATCATAGAGGAAGCAAGTACTATGCAGTCAGCAGACTTAGTTGGTAGCTGGTAGCTGGGGGACTATTTTAGTAGAAAGGGCAAGTGCTGTTGAGTTGGTATCTTTGTCATTTAAAATTCACAACAAAGTCTACAAGTCTAAAATCTCCCTTAAATGGACAGAATTTGAGGCTCAGAGAGGTTAAGGAACTCGCTCAAGGTCACACAGCAAGTAAATGGGAAAACAGGACTGAAGCCCAGGTCCGCGGACACCAAAGCTCAGGCCCGTCTCCCTCCTGGGCCCTGAGCCATCTCCGCTGGAATGGGTTGCAGAGGGTGGAGGGTGGAGGGAGGCACAGGGGCTCAGGGGTGTGAGGTGTGTGCTGCCTGCCGCTCTGGGACCCTAACAGGATGTGCGAGAGTGCTACACACAGCCGAGGGCGCTCGGTGACCTCACTGGTCTCCATCCCTCCTCCTGTGATTGAGATGTCAACCTTCTGCCTTCTCCACCCCCACCCGGACACCTGGCCTGACTGCCCGGCTCTCCACAGAGACTCTGATGGCTGCCTGCACCCCCATCCCTCCACCCTGAAGACATAACTGCGGGTGTGTCCACGTGCTCTCTCTCTGCCCCCTCCTTTCATCTCTCCTCTTCCTCCCTCCCCACTGCCCTCCCCATCCCCCCTTTCTTCCTCCCTCTCCTCCTGCTGCTTCGAGACAAAAGGACCAATTAATCTTGCCAGGCTGCTCACAGGTCCACCACAGGCCTCCCCACCGGGACTCCTGAGCACCCCTGGGAATCCACATTCATTCTTCCACAGCCCGAAAGTTCCAAAGGAGGATCTGTCCAGCCCAGTCAAGGTTTCCAGTCTGAGGCGTCAGTCAGCAGGGAGACGCTGGGGTGACCTGTCTCTCAGAGGGTGACATGCAGACCTGCTGTTTCTACCCTGACATGTGGGCTTGGCTGAGGCCACATACACACTCAGCAGCTCCACACACAGCTGGAGAGCATTTGGTTCACGTGCTTCAGGGTTACTTCATCTAATTTTACATAAATATCTTACATAAAGAGAGACCACGCAGGTCTTTTATTCTGAGAGAGCAGGTTATATACTTGCTTCCTTCATGCACATCACATATCTCAGAAAACTTAAGTATCAATGAGATTTTTGCATCTTAAATCACATTTTAATTCGAACACAGGCAACGCTTTGCAAATTAACCTGCAGCGAAGCCCTGAACCTCAGTTTTCTCATAAGAAAAATGGGTTTAATCACTTTTGCACCGGCTAGCTTATAGGGCTGTTGAGAGACTTGTGGAATGTAATTTTAATTTTGTGGATGTACTTTGTTCCCTGCGAAGCACTTTATCACATCAAAGCAATCTTAGTGTTGTTACAATGGAGGTGTAGCTGGCCAAATAAATTACTCCAGATAGCAGTTCTGTGGTGATCTGATTTGCATGCATTCAGTTAGCTGAGATGAATGCTACACTCCTATGTTTTCCGAATCCAGTCAGGCCAGGATGGAGTCTCACTGAGCCTTCTGAGACTCGGGGAGCGATTTGTGGTTGCCCGTGGCGATGACTTGCTGTTGGCAGGAAAGAGCATCCTGTCTGAGGATGTCTATTAAAATCTGACGTTCAGGGCACCGGTGTATCTTCAGTCTGAACTAAGAGCACAAGAATGACAGTCCCCAGGGCTGCACCGTGGGACCTTCTCCTCCCCAAACACATGGGGAGTCAGGGCCAGACCTGCCCACAGGAGAAGCAGCTTGCTGCACAGTTCCTCGTCTGTGCAATATTTTGAAGCAAAATGAAATGACTGTCACCCGGGAGGGAATTCATTTTACTCAAATGACTCTCCCAAACAGCACATTTATGGTGCACGTTTCCAGGCAGGAGCTCGGCAGTGCACAGGTGCCTGTCTGTGTCCCTGCTCCCTGGGGGCAGCCTGCAGGTGCTGAGCTGTGAGAACACACGACAGGCAGTGCAGAGCGTGGCTCATAAATTATTTTCTGGCATGTTTATTAAGGACGAGACTGTCACTGGGGTAGGCGGTGTCAGAATGCAAGAGCCATGGCTAAGTGTCCTCACCAGATATTTCAGAGATCTTAGAACACAGCTCTTCCCCTCGGAGAGAGACCAGTATCAACCCCTCCGTCAATACACTCAGCGTCTCTTCTGGGCAAATCATCGTGTTAGGCGATCTGGAGGAGACCCCAAAATATTTCCAACATAGACCAGGAGCTCTCATCTCAGTTGTAAAATAAGCCATCCTTGTGGCTAAAGATCAAGGCCCAGAAGAGAGAGGGGAGGAGAGAGAAGCCAACACCATCCAGATACCCCATTGCTCCATTTGCTCATCACCACAGGAAGAGCTCAGCCCCCCTGTGAACGACAACCGAGGGGTCAGGAGCCTGGCTGTCAAGGTCCCATAGCTGGGGAGCAACAAGAAGGCATCCCTTCTGTCCTTCATTCTGATGGGGCCAGAATCAAGGTGAAGGTTTTAAAGTGACCTCCCTGTTGATTTTGTCAGGGATAAGCACCAGTTGTTTTTCTGTTTGTTTGTTTTTTTTAAAGATTTATTTTATTGATTTTGACAGAGGGAAACAGAGACAGACAGAGAGAAGGGGGAGGGCCCAGAGCAGTCTCCATAGTTGACAGCATTAGTTTTCCATATAGTTTCACTCCACAGGTGGGCACAGGGCTGCTCAGGGCAGGAACTGGGTGGGGAGCCTCCTGCATAGGCCCCGGCAAGACCTGAACTTGGGGGCCACACCCCAGCTCAGCATATGGGTCCACATGGGCCGGGGCCGGGATTCGGGGCCGGGATTCGGGGCCGGGATTCGGGGCCGGGATTCAATCCTCGGTCCCGGGGCTTCAAAGTGAGCGCTTAACCCGCTGAGCCATCCCGGCTTCCCCCAAGCACCAGTTTTTGAAAACCCAGTAACATGTGGCTGGACTTCCTCTTAGTTCACTTACGGGGAGGGGTCCCAGGAACCCCTAGCTCTGAATCTGAAGCTTTAATGTCCTTTCTGTTGATAAACAAATAAATAACTGTTCTTGCTCATTCACAGTTGCATGGCCAGATCTCCATTCTTTGCTGGGGCTGGATCCTCCCTTCCCCCACAGACATCTTCCCACAGTCATTTAGCTCTTCCCTTCCTCCCTCCTTCCCTGCCTCCTCTCCTCACACACACACAGATTTAGACACACAGCTTCCCACCACACACCCATATGCAAAACAAAATTAGAAACACCTTTCGACTCTCAAGGTATTTAGGGAATGAGATCTTCCACCCATACGGCCCAAACCAAGCCTCCTTCCCAAGCAGGGCTGCAGGCAGGCGGGCTTCCTGCCCCTGCCCTGTGGCCACTGGGACTTCCGGGCCCCCAGTTCTCAGAGGCCCATACCGGCCGCTGCTCCTTTGTCCACAGGTCAGGCTCTTTGAGAACGTGATGCGATCTCCTGGCCCCCTTCTCATGCTGAGGTACTGTGATAACATGCAGGAAAATAAAAACAGTATCTGATGACTCAGAACACAGGCTGCGCTGATAAGCATGTGGCTCTTGTTTTAATCAGCCAATCGAGAATGCAACAAACATCTGTGTGCTGTGTTTGGCTTCACCCAGAGGAGCCCAGCAGAGACAGTGGGGGAGGAGCAACAGCCCCGGAAACTGGGGTGCTGGGGGAGGCCCGCGCTCCTGCAGTGCTTGCACAGCTCACCCTGCGTCCCCACCCTTACCCTCTGTTGTTACTGGGCAGGGGTGCCCCTTGGGACCCACCTCAGAATGGTGGCGAAGGGACGAAGGAAATTGGGACAGGACCCCAGCCTGATGCGCTGGGTTCAAGCTCCGTGTCTGGACCAACCTGTCTTGTCCTCCCTTCTGCACAACCAGAGCTGCCCCCTGGCCTCAGGGTGACGTTGGGCTGGGAGCAGGTGCACCCGTTCAAGCCCGGGCTCTGCCACTGATCCGCTGTGTGACCTTGGGTATGTGACTTCGCGTCTCTGTGCCTCAATCTGATACCCTGGGCAGCACTGAGCTTCTGATGAAAGGATGAACGAGGCTTAGCTCAGTGTCTGTGCTCAGGGCCCAATACATTGTCCCCATGCCCACAGCGTGCGTCCCCCGGGCACTCCCTGGGCCAGGGCCTCACGTGTATGTCACACAACCCTCACATCCCTGCTTTGGGCGAGGACACCGGAATCTGAAGGTCACACAGCGGGGAGGGCCGGGCAGGTCTCA
The DNA here is from genome assembly GCA_004027555.1 of Craseonycteris thonglongyai. Taxonomy (NCBI): domain Eukaryota; kingdom Metazoa; phylum Chordata; class Mammalia; order Chiroptera; family Craseonycteridae; genus Craseonycteris; species Craseonycteris thonglongyai. The sequence goes on along the minus strand of PVKE010027755.1, from coordinate 1,166 downwards.
GCCTCTGTGACAGGGACGCGGGTCTTCAGGGACGTGGCCCCTGGCTAAGCCTCGAGCCCCGCGCGCCCGGGGAGGGCGCCAGCCACGCGCTCCAGCGGCCCCTTCAGGGCTGGGCCTGGGGGTGAGCGGGGTGCGCAGGGCGCCGCGCCCCGGAGGAGCCAGGGTCCCCCCGCGCCCGCGCCACTGCCCGGCGCCCACTGGCTGGCGCCCCGGTGGGAGGACCGCGGCCGCCGGGCCCGCCTCCCCGCGCCCGCGAGCAGCCGGGGCGGGCGCCTCTCGCCGGCGGCGCAAGACCGGTGAGTCCATCCCCGGCCCGCGGCGCCTCCGGAGGCCGCTCCCCGGGTGGGCGGCGCCGCTGCAGCCCTGGGCCCCGCGCCCCTGCAGGGGGGACCCCAAGAGGACAGCCCGCACCCCGCGCCCCTGCAGGGGGGACCCCAAGGTGACAGCCCGCGCCCCGGGCCCGCGCCCCTGCAGGGGGGACCCCAAGGGGACAGCCCGCGCCCCGCGTCCCCGGGGACGCTCCCGGGGGCGCCCGCAGCGCCCGTGCCGCCGGCCCCCGACGCCGCGCGGGGCCCGGGCCGTGGGCTCCTCGCTGCGGGAGGCGGGAGGAACTCGTGTCGTCGCCCCCAGCGAAGGCGCTGTTTGCAGGAAGCGGCCGCGGCCGCCGGCGAGGCGGGCGACCCGGCTCCGCGGACCAGGTACCAGGCGCCCGTGTAGCCGCCGGTTCTATCCGCATTTTCTACAGCCAGGGAGCCGCGGCCGCGCGTGTCCACGGAAATGCACGCACCGCGCACACCCAGCGCACACGCCGGTCACACGCAGGGACCCCGGCCCCACGCCAGCGCACCCGCCTGCAGAGGGGGCGCGGGGCTCCGGGGCGCGCTGTGCCCCCCGCCCTGTGCTCCGTGCTCAGGGGCCGGAGGAGAAACGCGGTCCCGCGGCCCCCGCGCCGCACACGACCCCGGGGCGCGGGGCGCTCGGAAACGCGGGGAGCAGAGCCGGCCCCTGAGGCTGCGGGGCCCAGGGCCAGGGGCGCAGGTGCCGGGGCCGGGGTCGGGGTCGGGGCTGGGGCCGGAGGCGCAGGTGCACGAGGCCCGGGGCCGGGGGCGCAGGTGCACGAGGCCCGGGGCCGGGGGCGCAGGTACCGGAGACCTGGGGTCGGGGGC
>PVKE010027754.1:0-21387 GCA_004027555.1 Craseonycteris thonglongyai | reverse complement strand
TCCTTTTCCATACATCGCAAAGATGAAAGTGACCAAATAGGGCTAGATCAGCTAAAGCAGATCCTTTTATTCCAGGGCCCTTTCATCCTTCAGGGAACTTCCTCAGGGGGGATGGAGCTGAGGGCTAATCTTTCTAACTGTGTTTTGGCATCTGTAACACCAATATACAGTTCATAGGTCTACACAAAAATGGTCTCTTTATTTGGATTTTCAGTATTCCTCCAATTATTACATGATATGATTTCTGAGCTAAAAGGAGATTAAGAAATCTATATCAGATTATTATCTCTGCTCCTCTAGTGTATGGGGCCATGTTAAAGGATTAATAGTAAATTGCCACAAGTTATAGTGTGTCTATCAGGGACAATATTCTGGTTTAGGTTAAAATAAAAGTGGACTTAAAAAATACTAAATGTATAATCAGGTTGTTGTATATCAGAATGACTGATTCAGGCGGGGTGTGTGTGTGTGTGTGTGTGTGTTCAGGAGGAAGAAGGGAGGTTTTGATGGGAAATGACAAAGAATATTTATGTGGGCTAATGATTTGAAAGTCTCCTTAGATATTGTACTTGAAGCTAGAGATTTTAGCTTATTAACTCTGCCTTTCAGTGCACATTTGGAGGCTTGTGTATTGAATGAGAAATTTTCTGCCAATGACATGGACCAATATGATTAATTGTGTTGAAATAAATCAGTGAAAAAGAAGAGACACCACCTGTTCTCCATTTCTCTTTGTGTCGAGGGGTCAAATTTGTGATGAAATAATGCCATTTTCAGGCATTCTGAACTTATTTTGAGTTTATTTTTTATAAGACAATTAGATAATTTAGAGAATTACCATTGCTGAAATGTTAATTTTAATTTATTTTAATTTAAGATATACTCCCTTCTCTATTTAGAAGAACACAAAAGAAAAATATTTTACTAGTTGATTCTCATTATCTTCTATTTGTGTTTTTTGTTTTTCTTACTAGAGTGTAAGTTCTTAAAGATGGGTACTGTATCATTTACTTTTGAATATCTCCTGGGTAATTTGATGGTTTTCATAAAATGATGTATCAGTTGTTAGGCAGATAAAACTTCTAATTTAGAGATTGCTTTACCTACTTTCACTTTTAAACCAAACAATTCTGTTTCTGATACTAAGGATAAAGGATCAAATAAAAATTATGGCCTGGAAAAAATTTAGTATTAAATATTTTAAAATTTTAATGTTTAAAATTTTAGTTTTTATCTTGTTAAGAATTTCTTTTGAAGTTTAATAAGGTGATCAATCTTAATCTGTGATACTGTCCTTGTAGCTAATTTCACATATGTAATAAAATAAATAAAAAATATAAAAGAGTGTACACACACACACCACACAGTTATACTCCAATTAAAGAGGGCAAAACACAGGTATTTAAACTTGTAAAACTGATAAGAAATCTCTATTGTAATCATATAATTCAATACAAAAAACTGTTGCTATGCACTTAAATATAATTAAGTAGTTTATATTTAGATACAGCAGTAGAAAGTACTTTATACAATGCTTCATACTTGGTAGGTGCTCACTGAAAATGGCAGCTGATACCACTATTCTTGTTTCTGCTTTTAGTCACCTGTGGTATAGGCTTATCTTAGACTTGGATTTTTGCTCAAAATGTTTTCTGACTCAGTGTTATACTACTTGTGTGAGGTTGGGCAAATTTTTTTTTTTTACTTCTAAAATTAAAAATGTCCACCTCTTGTGATATGTGAAATTATTTAATAAATAGTAAAATTCTACATAATGAGAGAGTATTGTTATTTTGAACATGTTACTTTCTGGCTTCTTTCTAGAAAATGCATTTAACCCACTTATCTGCCTAAGCGTTTTTCCTTGTGTGGCTGTTAGATTTTTACTAGAATGTGCCAAAATATATTGTGTGAGACCCCAGTTATAAAGCTTATGGGACAGAGAAGTTCAAAATGGCTGATGCCGGAGAGAGGCTTATTCATCAAAGCACTTCCAACTTAGAACCTTGGCCCTGGCACTGAACGCTGGTAGAGGGAGCAGGCTGGTAGCTCTACAAGGTAAACCCCCTCTTTATTACACTAGATGTACTACTTTTACCAGCTGGCCAACTAGGCTAGGACCTCTACAGGCTATGAATGGACTGCTCAGTCTCCGGACCTCCTTGCCTTCTGCCACCCCATGGGCAGATTTTCAGCAAAAGCCTCATTAGTGGTGGTGACACCTGTCCCCCAAAGAATGATGGAAGACCACGTGCTCGTGTCTCAAAGATCACTGAATGTCTAGTAGGTTGTGAAAATATTTGGTCATGACTCATTCAGCGCTTGGACTAGGTTCAAAGTGGGGAGACTCATGTTTAGTTCCTTCAAGGGTCTAGCTACCTTCTCAGAATAAAAGACATAATACCACCTCAATGTAATGCTTAACACTCTGGGATTTTGGCTCTTCTGCAGGTGGACTGTTGTACACAACCACATACATATTAGGCTCTTTTATTAGGCTCTTTTATTAGGCATGTCTCTTTGCCTGTGTTTGTTACATGACAAATTTTGAAGGGATGACTAAATGTTTAGGTATATTCATGTTTAAATATTCTTCTCCTGTTGCCTATATTTTCACACTGATGAAATATGACTTATGAAAACAGAGGGTAAACTTTTTTTCTTCATTAAATACTTACAAAGGGAGGCTAGTAATTTTCTCTGCTTTTTCCTAGAAAAATAGCCATTTTATCTGTTTTGTATGTTTTTGTATATTTACTTCATTACACATTTAAAGGTGACAGAGTAGAATATGGAAAACAGTGTGTCAATTTTCTGTAATACTGTGTTCAATACTGTCTAAAGCTTTATCTCCCCTCTAATTTAACCTCATTTAGAGTCATCTTTTTTTTTGTAAAATTTTTTATTGTGATCATTTTTGTTAGACTATTTTACTTTTTCCTAGCTCAGTAATATTCACTATTTCCCTATATTATGTTTTTTAAAAAAATATTTTTATTTATTTATTTATTTTTGAGAGAGAGAGAGAGAGAGAGAGAGAGAGAGAGAGAGAGAGAGAGAGAGAGAAAGAGAGATACAGAGACAGAGAGAGAACTGAACTGGAGGAACTCCTAGTTCAGCATATGGGTCCGCATGGGCCGGGGCCGGGATTCAATCCCTGGTCCCCGGTGCTGCAAAGTGAGTGCTTAACCCACTGAGCCACCCCAGCTTCCCCTCCCTATATTATGTTGATGAATTAAAAGAATCAACCTCAAAATGTTCAAAGGGGTAGATAAAGTCTACTGGTTAAAATTATTTTTCTCATAAAAAATTCATATCTTTTAAGGCATACGGTGTTTTTCAATAAACCATTTAGACAATACATTGTACAAAAGAGTATATAAATTCATGTGTACTAAAAAATTATAGAAAAGTAAACGTAACACTTCTGTGTCCATTATGCAGAAGAAGAAATAAAACCATATGGCAGTGTACCCATCCCAAATCACATTCCTTTCTCTTTCTGTATTTTGTGTTCAACTACATGTAAAAACCCTAATTACATGTTTAGTTTGCTGGTATTGAATTTTATTAGAATGGAATTGTAAAGTATGTATTCTATGCCTAATGTGTTGTTGTTGTTGTTTTTTTAACATTATTTAAAATTCACTCTTGTGAGTATGCATGTTACTCTATCATTCTTTTTCATTGCTGTGGAGAATTTCAGTGTATGACTATAACACAGTTTATTTCTCCATTCCACATAGCACACATAACCACACAACAACAATAGCTTAACACATTTTTTGAGCATTTGTTTTGATGAACATTGTGATTTTTGCTAGGAGCAATGCTGCCATGCATGTTCTAACACAAGTCTCCCAGTACTTAGCAAAATAAGGCAGACAGAAAAAGCCAAGAACCATATGATCTTCATTCATATGCAGAATATAAAACTGGAAGTAGAAAAGGAACAAAATTCATGGACACAGTCACTAGTTTAGTGGTTACTTGAAGGTAACGGGGGTTGGGGGTGGGTGGGAGAGGAGCTAGGTGAAGTCAAATATATGGTGATGGAAGGAGTTCTGAGTCTGAGTGGTGAGCACATAATGCAACACATAGACAAAATGTTGTAGAATTGTACACCTGAAACCTATGTATGTTTTGCTGGCCAACATTACCCCAATACATTTAATAATAAAAAAAGATCAAGCATACAGCAAAACAAGGTGCAGTATATGGAGAAATGTTTTGGGGTATTGTGCTTTCACAGTCATTATTTTATTTTGATCATTCCTGACCTCCTCTTCAAAAGAGCAATTCAGCAAAACTTACTTCTGAAATAAATTATTTTGTTGAGAAGACTATTTTTGTTTTTGATGATTAAGCTACCTATTATTAATAATAGGTTCCCTGCAACCATTTTCATGTACGGTTTTCCCCTATGCCACGCTCGGTGGTTACCACCTCTGTTTGATAAGGGTCACTACTGAGGCAGTGTAAATACCCTCTAGGTCAGTGGTAGGCAAACTTTATTTGTCAAGGGCCGGATAGTAAGTACTTTTAGATTTGTGCTCCCTAGGGTTTCTTTGGAACTACTCAACTCTGACTTTGTCATAGACACTTTGTAAGTGAGTAAGTGTGACTGTTCCAGTGAAATAGTTACACACACTTACTTTATTTACAAAAAATAGTTGAGGGATATAGTAGCCTATAGGCCATAATTTGGCAACCCCAGCTCTGGAGGAAATGTTGAAAGGAGGTGGAAAGTCTGTGAGAGCAAGCTGATTAGAGCTTAGCTCTGTATTTACAGGTATTTTTCTCCTTTACAAAGGACAAGAGAAGATGAGTGGCAGAGCCTATGCTGGAGGGAATAAGAGGAAGACAACTGTGCCTTGATCCTTATTCCGCATTGGCAAGTTCACCAAACACGTGTCTTTGCATTTCCAACCTCCACGGCCACACCTTTGACTTTTAGTTTGAAAAGCAACTGGTTTAGAAAAATAGTTTCCCTGGAATAATGGTTTCAATATTTATTTTACATCAGCAAGATATGTTTGAGTTAAATTTGGGCTACTGCCAAGGTAGCTCTAGGGACTTGTGTGGTATATCTGTAAGTGTTTACAAGGCAGAGTTTGCAAATTATTTTTAAACCAGGAGTAGCTTAGTAACTGAATGCTTCCTCATTGAAAGGGCAATGCTTTTTCCTAAGGAAAAACAAGCACACTAAGAACAGTCTGACCACTTCAACAGAATTTTAGTAAGTTCCAGGATATGTGGCAAGTAAGGAGCTGGCAAAGAAAGCAGCCATTTTCCTGTCTATTCTTCTACCCCTGTGCTAGACATGTGTGCCTCAGTACCGTATTAGGACTATACTCTAGTTTGGGAAGGAAATGTTGGTAAGAAATCTCTAACTGAATTAGTATTTTACATGTAACATATTTTTGAAAATCTGTATTCCCTGATGTTTCTCCATGCAATAAGAATTAAACTATTTCATTCAAGTTTCATGCATGGCAATATGTTGGGACATTTTATTCACTTGGTTGTACCCTACCCATTCAGTTACGTGACACCAATAGTAAGAAACTGCTCCAGTTCACAGAAGTGCTTGGTAAGTCTTCTTTAGGAGAACATCACTGGAGACTGACAGTTGTGTGGACTTAAATACAAAGCCACTTTTCTAATTTTTTCTCACTGTTTTAAAGTCTTAATATGACTTATTTTTTAGGAAGTTTTGGGTACAAGAATGCAGCTTTTCAAGTTTTAGGATCATTAGGTGAGCTCGTGCAGATGCTTGGGATTCACCACTAGAAATGATGGTTGCACGAATCTGAAGAGGTGCCCAGGAATCTTCAACTTCTATTTATCACTGTAGGTAATTCTGAGACCATCGATCCAGGGACTGTGCTTTGAAAAACATTGTTCTTAAAGCTTCCTTCTGTGTCTCATGGGTCTGTAGCGAACAGCTTGTTGGGATAGAAATTGCATTTCACCTTTGGGTTGCCTCCAAAGTGTTCTCTGGTGTATGAGAAATTTTATGATTCGAATTGTGCACTTCATGGAGCAAGACACTGCTGGCTCACACACTCAATAACAATACCATGGAAGCTACAGTAAAGAGGCAGATGCTTGGGTCCTGCTGCTCATATGATAGAAATGATCATATTCAGCAGCAAAATCCAGAGAGACTGGATGAAACCTAATCAGACAAGTCAGTTTCCAGAAATATAATCTATTCCTACAAACAAGTACAATAGTATGCAAGTCATTAAAATCATTACATCAGTCTAGCATTTGAAGAAGAAATTTTCATGTTTCTGTCTTGTTTTATGTATAGCCAGACCACTTAATCCTATAATTCTCTCCACTGACTGCCAAGACGACAGTCTAAAAATGAATTGAAATGACATTTTGTGAGTTTCACACTGAGAATGATTAAACATATTTGGTGATAAAAGCTGAATTATTAGTATACAAATAGTCTGGCAACATAGGCTATTGTTTTTGTGGTTGAAGGGCTATAGTTATTTTCCCTAAAAGATTCCTTTTATTATTTGAATAATTTAGTAAATATTTAGATAAATATTGTTCAAGTTGTAGTTTCAGATCTATCTCTTCCTCCCTCCTTCTTCTCTTCTTCTCTCTTTTCAATTTCCTCCTCCACATCTTCTCTTCTTTAAAATGTGTACACTGGGGAAGCCAGGATGGATCAGTGGGTTAAGTGCTCACTTTGCAACCCTGGGGACCAAGGATCGAATCCTGGCCCCGGCCCATGCGGACCCATATGCTGAACTGGGGAGTGCCCCCAGTTCAATTCTCACCAGTGTGAGACCCTGGCCCAGTTCCTGCCCTGTGCAGCCCTGAGCCCACCTGTGGAATGAAACTATGTGGAAAACCAATGACGTACAACTATGGAAACTGTTCTGGGCCCTCCCCCTTCTCTCTGTCTTTGTATCTCTCTCTCCCTCTCTCTGTCAAAAACAATAAAAATAAATCTTTAAAATGCATACACTTAAGGAGCAGCTTTGTTAGAATTTGTAATAGCATGTGCTATTAAATTTCTTTATCTAAATTTGATCCTATTATTGATTAACATAATTTTGAGCCAATAGTTTAATTTCTTAAGGACTTATTTCTCTTTTTTTTTAAAGAGATTTTTTTTATTGGTTTTGACAGAGAGAGAGAAAGAGAGAGAGAGAGAGAGAGACAGAGACAGAGACAGAGACAGAGACAGAGAGAGAACTGAACTGGGGGTACTCCCCAGTTCAGCATATGGGTCCGCACAGACCGGGGCCGGGATTCGATCCTCCGTTCCCAGGGCTGCAAAGTGAGCGCTTAATGCACTGAGCCATCCCAGCTTCCCTAATTTCTCTATTTTTATTAAAAGCAAGATGATACTTCCTGTGCAGTTCAAGGCACACAAGCAATTGAAATAACATAGAAACCTCAGCTTATTCTAAATTACTGTTAGGTAAACACAAATATTCCTAGCTTCTACAAGAGATTATGTTAATTTAAACTAATTTGTTTGGAAATAGAATCTATCATCTATCATCTGTTTGTCTATCATTTACCTGTCTATTATCTATCTATGTACCTACCTATCTATCTTTCTCTCAAACAATAAAAGAAACTTTAAAAAATAAGTTTGTAATATAGATAATGCCATTCTCTCCAGTGAAAAACTAAAGAGAAATTTGATATGCATTTAAGAAACTAAAAACAAATTTGTTTTTAATTGTTAAATTTATTAGGGTTACATTGGTTAGTAAAAATTATATAAGTTCCAGGTGTACAACTCTTGCCATCACCATATATTTAGCTCCCCCTTCCTCCTGTCCCACCCTTCTTCCCATTATCCTCAGGTAATCACTAAATTTTTGAAACACTGGTTTAGTATGAAGATGTGTTGCAGGCAAATATGCCCTTTTTGTTACTCTATTTGTAATTTTTTATTTCTCTGGGATGAGATCAGAGATGAGAAATGCTAATGCCTGGGCTATTAAAAAAAGAATATTAAGCAAGAGACATAAGAAGTATAAATTTTGGCAAGATATTGTATATATGACAGTTTTGGTATCCATGAAATCCCAATCTGCCTTTTAAATTTTCTTTCATCTCCCAACACTTGTAATGAAAAAGCAAATAGTGTATAAGTAGAGAATTCACCAGGTATCGCCAGGGCTGAATGGACTAAGTTTTGTGACTATGAGTTTTAAAACAAGAGCCTCTGAGATTAGAAGAATGAAAATGAAAGAAGAAAAAATTATAGCACCATGAGGAATGAGCCAGAGGCCGTCTCTTTCTGTTTCTTCCCATGACCAATAGTACATGGTATTCCTATGCCAATTTCAGTAACCAGGTGTGTGTCATGAAATGTAGATTCTGACAAGGGCTAGGGGTTGGATGCCATAATTTTGAAACCAAGATTTACTGCTGAGATTTTGGGTTGGGAACTACAGGAGCTGAGACACTTTGTGACTACTCATGAGCGTGGATGTATGAAGGAGTGTTCTATAAAGTGAGATTTTTCAGAGAATTCTATTTCTGTTTTCATTCTATAGATTTGATGTTTGCTTTCTTTATTTCTACTCATTGAACCCCTTTGTATGGTCTCATTTGAAACAAGAGGACAATATTAGCTACCCTATAAATTATGTTTTCTGGATGTCAGAAAGGCCAATTGAACTGAAGTGAGATAAACTAAAAGAGTGATCAGGGCTCTCATGTTTTACGGTGCAATTCTTCAGGATCCAAGTAACTCATTAGTTGTACTTCCTTATTTTCAAATCTTTTAAAGTGACTTAAAATTTTATGTAAACTGGAGAAAATTAGAATATGATAAAAATATTTGCAAAAGAAGAAAGTAAAATCATTGTAGGAAAATGATATAAAATGGAGAGAAAGTGGGCATGGGACAGAAACGCTTAATATAAAAGTTTCTCAGTTGATTTGGTTGTGTAACAAATGTGGCTCCAAACTTTAGTAGCTAATAAGAAAAATTCAGTTATCAATTTCAAGTGTTCATGAAAAAAATAAAGTTAGACTTATAATACGGAAATAATGGAGGAACTATTATCCCTCTGTACTTATTTTTTAAATAAAATGCACTATGTTATAGAATTCTAATCTTCCAAATAATCTAATTTTTTAATCTATTTTTATTTATTTATTTATTTTTGACAGAGAGAGATGCAGAGACAGAGACAGAGAGAGAACTGAACTGGGGGAGCTCCCAGTTCAGCATATGGTTCCACACGGGCCGGGGCCGGGATTCGATCCTCGGTCCCCGGGGCTGCAAAGTGAGCGCTTAACCCACTGAGCCATCCCAGCTTCCCCTAATCTAATTTTTTATAAGTTGGAAATGTCCAGATTCACTATATGTGAGGCTCAGATGCCAAGACAAGTAGAGTGACGAACTCCAATTCAGAATCTGAAAATCTCATCCCCTGTTAATACTGGGCTTTATTATCATCATTTACACCTAACGAATGCCTGTTTTGTACAGTTCCGAAGTGATAAAAATACAAATTAACTGTCAAACTTGAAGTGATTGATTGGGCCATCCAATGAAACCTCATAATATTTTATAATCTCTTCTGACCTGATATGATAAGTAATTTTTTTAAAAAACAGATTCAGCATTCCTTACCTGGACAGTTCTTTTCTCTTTTTTTTTCCCCTGCCTGATATTTCATACATTCACTTATGATTCTTTGCAATGAAGGGCTGCATGACATCTGTTTTGAATCAGATTTTTCCTAATTTTTATGTATGCCCTCTTGTTCCATCATTTACATTAAAATTCACAAGCAGACATGATCTATTCCATGCCGGACTTCATCTTCTGTACTGCAGACCTATAAAACTCATCTTTACTACCTTGTTTCACAGCTTTCTTCTGTAAGCATTTGTCTTCTTGGCATTTCATTCTTTCACCTTTGACCTGAAATCAAGCATAGTTTTGGTCTCTTTTTTGGCATTTCAATGGCTAAAGCATCTTCCCATAAAGGAGAAGAGCTAATCAAGTTGGCAGTCCAAGAGAAGTCTGTGTATTCTCACTTCTCAGATTCGCAACACCTTCTCAGCGTTCTCTCAGTGCCTTTCCTTATTTCTGTGGAGTTTTCAAAATCATTCTCCTGCACGGTGAAGACATCTGGGCATCCAGAATCCATGTCTGGTTGTACGTTGTGTATGTGTTTTCCTTTAAAGAGGCAAATTCCAGCCCTTCTGCTCACATTTGTTCTTTTAGGATTGGTAAAATTTTTACTTTGAATGAAGTCATTTTTTCCCAGCAAGGTAAACTTGTTGAAAATTTTGCAGGAAACATCTGTGTGACATCTACTCTATCCTGGAAAGCAGGCTGTTTGCTCAGTGCTGAGGGATTTGTTTAATTAAGAGTGTTGTGGCAGCTTTGATTGGCCAAATGGTGCCCCTCTGTATTCCCCGGTCTTCTCATCAGAATGCTGGTCTTCACAGCACACCACTGAGGGACAGTACATAATGTTTTACACTGTCAGGAAACACCCTGCTATATGAATGAGTTTTGAGATAACATAATGATCCACTTTATGATTTCTATGTTTCATGAGGGCTAGTAGATTATTAAATGTAATTAAACAACAATTTTCTTATCACCTACTAATTTTGTCCAGTATACCTACATCATTTATATCTTGCACTTACCAAGATGGGAAATAATTCATTATTCATGCCTTTGAGTTTGCAATCTAATAAGACATGTTATTGACCAATTGGACACACTGTTGTTTTAATGTTGGTCTTTAGAAAGATCTTTAGTGCAGTAGTAGACTACGCAACCATCTCCACATACCAGTCTTTTACTTCTTTTAACTTTGTTTTCAAGTTCTGTGGCTTGAAACATGCTTTGTGGAGGAGGCTTACAAAAATGTTTTGTAATATCTTTGTTCAGTCCATTTATTCAAACATCTAAAAATTCTTTTGCATTTGTAGAAAAAGTGATTTATATTTTGGGGGCTTAATCCTATTACAAGTGGGTGGCCAAATTAAAAATATTTTGTTTTGTTTTTTCTTATTGCCTCTAGCTACTGTGGTTGCCTAGTGACAATTTTCTGTTGTTCTTGACTGGGTATTGGCATAACTTGTAACTGGCATACCAGTTAATGACAAATTTTTATTTGGAATTTTCTCTTGATTGGAGCCTTAAAATGTGGACTTTAGTTTTAGAGGATGGGTTTTTATGGTAGTTGGGAATTATGCTACTAGTTATTAATTTTGCCATCTTTCTTTCTTGGTCCAATCTTCTGTATTTTTCTACTAAACATTTTTTAAAAGAATGTGATTAGAATTTATACCTAATTTTAAGTACATAATTGTTCTTTTAATATGTTCTCTAAGCCTCTGTATATAGCTGTGGTCACACTGATTGATAGATAATCTCAAGAATATTTGAAATTATGTAAGTGGTAATTGGTGGAGTGTTGAGAGGCCATCAATATTGAAGAGGAGTTGGGAAACTTCAGCGTGTGAGTCAGACCTGGTTCACCACCAAATTTTGTAAATTAAGTTTTATTGTAACATAGCCACACCCATTTGTTTACATATTGTCTAATTTTGTACTGTGATTGCAGAGCTGGGCAGTTGCAATAAAGACCATATGGCACACAATGCCTAAAATAATGACCATCTGGTCTTTGCTGAAAAAGTTCTGCTACTCTGTGGTCTTGAGGATGGCTCAATTTATCACTATGCAGTTGTCCAGTGCAATGGTGAAGTTTGTAGCAGAGTTCATTTACTTCTTTTGTAATATCTGAACACTTAATTATCTTGTGCAAACTAGGACTTATGAAAATCTTCTAGTGTAGTTTAACAAGTCACTGATTTCAAGTAATTGAATATGTATCAAGTTTGTTATAGCTTGCTGTGACAAGTTGGTCAACTCTTGATTGATTTAGTGTTAGATTTTTTGATACCCTTAGTAGGTAATGATATAATTAAGTCATTAATTTTAATGACTTTTCAGGAAAGGGAAATAATATCAGTTGAGTGTCTCCAATTATCCAGGTTTTACACTAGGTTCCTGTCTCCAAGTGGTGGTTAAAATTCAGAAAGTGATGTATCTGTAACAGAGAAAAAAGGCATGCTGGATTTTGTGTTATCTTCTACCCAATTCTCATTTTACTGATGAGACAATTAAATTTAGTCGTTAAATAGCTTGACTGAAATTAGAAATTAGAAAGGGGCAGAGCAGACATTTGAACATAGGTCTGCAGGGTTCTAAAGGCCATGCTTCTTAGGCTAAATGACATTGCCTAGTTTGTTACAGTAAGACATATATTGCCATCAGAACAATCTACCTAAGGTGTGTGAGCTTTTTTTTCTTTTTTAATTTGGAATAGTCTAGAGCAGGGGTCTCCAAACTACGGCCCGCGGGCCGGATGCGGCCTGCGAGGCCCTCATTCGGCCTGTGAAGACCTTTTTATCTGAATAAAATAATATTAAATAAATAATTAAAAACAACATTTATGTTCTGATTCTTTTTTATTTGGACCTTGAGTGTGTAGTCGGACCCCAAACTACTGTTTGATAGTTAATGCTGCCCACTGAAAAGTTTGGAGACCCCTGGTCTAGAGACTAGAATCTGTCTCTAGAGTTATCACCTGCTTGTAGCACCTTAATAACCCATTAGGTAGGAAGAAGAGATTGAGCAGGTTTATTATAATCCCAGCTGTCTACAGTGAAAGTAAGAACCACAGATCATACCTACTTCAAGAAACCAACTAAGTTCTGTAGACAAAGGCTGCCTGGAGCTAAAATACTCTCAATGGTGACTGCACACGTATCCATCTGGCATGTGGGAAAATATCCATTTCTCCCTAATTTCTTTAGTCTAGCCCACTCTTTTTCAAAGGCTAATTTTTTTTATATTACAATATCAGTGGAGAATAATCTGAAACCAAGGAATGATAGTAAGCCATTAGGGCAACCAACAAGTTTTGAGCTGATTATAAGCCCCAATGTGTCAGTCAAAATGACCCCTAATCCTGTGATATTCTTCACTACTGGTTCCTTCAGGTTCCTTATAATGGCAAACTGATGGAATCATTGTTGTCCTTTTGTTCCTTGACAATAAATTTGTCTGGAGAAAACTTAGCAGTTGCACAATAGCTCCTGATTTGTAGAAACTTTTTAATACTTTAGTGCTTTCGTGACAAATCATTGGATCTGTTAAACAAGCTGAAAATTAAATAGACTTTCCTAAGAATTGCATAATTTTCAGGGATGACATATCTGTGGATTGTCACTTTTGTCATCATTTCCTCCCCTAAATAATATGGCTTTAACTTGGCTGACTGATGCAAACCTTAAAGAAATTCTAAACTGTTCATAACTATTTGAAATAAAATTCAATTTGCATGTATGTACAGCTTAGGTTTCAAAATAGTTAAATCTATTGAATTATAATCGTTAACTACTTTAATTATATTTATTTTTTACATATAGATGTCAAATAATTATGGCTACAGGGAACATATTGATTAATTTCTTATTCATGGTAATGTAAAGCACAGTAGGTGAAAAAAAATCTGGGAGTAGATACTTTGTTTACCACTTTATAATGGTATAACAAATTCTAACCTATTTATGGGTTCTGCTGCCAAGTGAAATCTGGGGGTTATGATGGGACAAAAATAAGGGAATTGATTGTTTTGGCTCAACTCTTTAGGTAGTACTGAATATAAGGTTGCATCAGGGGGTATTTACTTAGGGGATATGGATAAGAAAGAGTTGAAAAATACATATATTTCACATATTCTACATGTAAAATTGTAACCATATCATAACAGAAAACATATGTGGTGCCATTAGCTTGACTTGAATTCTTGAACACGCACTTAGACTCTTTTCTGCAGCATTTTAAATGAGGGCATTCAATTCTAAAGGTTGTTTTAAGAGTATGTCAAACCAACCTGATTAACTAGTATGAGAAAATAAGAAACAATGAGAAGTCTGGGAGAAAGCATTGTCATACAAAGTTTGGGCCTTCAATTAATAAATTAGGAGATGAATTTCAATAGTAATTAAGCTGGCATTCAAATACTTTTGTCAAAACGTACAAATCACGCTAATCCTGTTGTCTGGATATGATTAGTTTATTATGACAGACTGTGAGGTCATTAAGAAAATTAACATATTCCAGGTGCATTATTCTGCTGGCACAATGCCATGGGGGAAATGTGTTTATTCATCTGAAACCAAGAAAAATATAATTTAATTCAGATGTGCAAGATAAAACTCAGTTCAAAGAACTGGTGGCATTTTTCCTCCATTGGCCCCAAAAAGCAAAACTTGAACTTTTAACAATATTTTAGCAAATCACAAATCTATTTTGCAGGAGTGTTTTCTACTTCAGAATTCATCAACATAGTGAATGAGGGATGCAATACATTTGGGGATGCTGATTTGAATTTTTTTTGAAGGAGAATATTATCTATCAAGTTTTATGAAAGTTAGGTTAACTTATATACATACTTACAAACATTTGTCTAATATATTTATTAATAATAGATGAAACCGAATGCCTGCTATCTGTCATGTTCTGATCTCAGGTGTGTATTGATGAGTACAACCTCTCCCAAATTAAAATACTTTTTACATTCAATTTGCTCCAAAAAATAATAATTTTTATTTGTGATTAAAGAATATATATTTTTGAAGTCTTACCTTCTCAATTAGTTGATTATGTTTTATTTAATTTATAAATTACTTACTCGGAGTATTTTGGAAGAGACCCAAATATTTACATTTGAAGTGTAGCAATTAGGAAATGAAGGAAATACTGGTGCTCTCTCTAAAAAAGAAAGAATGAAATTAATACTTTGTATATCTTGTTTTAAGATGAAATCATTCATTAGATCTTCAAAATAGCTTTAAGACTTTTAGGTCTTTCAATTATACAGCTGAATTAATGTTTGTCATTCAAATTGCTTTTTAAGAATCTCTTTTAACTTATGTTCTCATTTGCTTACAATAAAAGAGGAAGAGTTGACGTTTACAGAAAATGGTACAGTGTTCCTTAATATCTAGGAATAAGCCATACTATTATATAGTACAAAATTTTTCCTAATAAAGTATGCATGGGAGGACCAGATTTGAATATACCAAAGCTGTTATTATATAATTTTTTTCTAAAGCTAGTCTATTTTTAATTATTTTAAGTCACTTTCATCTGCTCAGTCTAATACTAGTGAATGGCAGTTGGAAAAGAGAAAAATATCCAGCTGAAATTCAACTCATTGAGTTACACAGGCGTTTTTTAAGGTGTTCATCACATTGAAGCCCAAAAAATTTGATTCAGAAATATACTCTTGGATACTTCTTTATCTCTCTTATCCTAGAATTCTTGATTAAATCAATCAAATCCTGTTTCTATTTATGCTTGTATTTTCAGATTAAAACAATTATTCTGTGGTATATCAGCTGAACCTAAGTGTTCATAATGCTCCTCCCCCAAATTCCTCATAAAATATGAATGTGAGTGAGTTAGTTCTTAAAAAGCAATTCTATTACCATATAGTTTAGAAAATTTTTGTTTCTTTAAAAGCCTCCAGGACTATTATGAAAAGTATAAGTCTACAAAAATTAAAGAACACAGAAATATAAAGATTGCTAAAATTAAGAAGTAAAAAAACTGAGAACGTGGTATAAGAAATTGAAATAAGGAGTCTTCATTCATTTATTTTGTTCAGACGATCAGAGTACTAAAGTTTAACAAAAAAAAATTACTGCAGGTTTCCACTGGCATTTCATGAGGTATATTCATTCAACTGTTAAAACAGCTGTTTTGAAGAGGTTGAAATCTTGACCTGAAGGCTTTGTGAAATTAGCTGTATCAGCTATCCTATTATTTAAAATATTTTAATGCCTTCACTGAGAAGTTGAACTTTTGAAGGTCAGGGAATATAATTATAGAGTAATATATTAACAAATTAGAATCTGTTTTCTGTGCTCAATGAAATGAATTTTAGGAATATGTACTGAATAATCACTTCTAGGTAGGTTTCGAATGATCATGATTACTAGAGACCATGACTTGATAATCAGGAATGCTTTCAGTGCTGATAAATATTAAGAAAATAAGAAGACAGTTTTAGGATGATAATGCATATGAAACTGGGAACGTAAGTCCTTTGTTGATAAACTGTCTTATTTTCTATGATTTAAAATTTATTATTTAATTGTGAAAATAACTTAAATTCAATTAATTGTTCAGAATTAATGGCTATTTAAAAAGTTACTAGATAAAGAATTGAGGCCCAGAGATGCAACATGATTTGCTGGATCTAGACCATAAAAATTTATTTGTTGTGGTGCCAGAACCAAAACAGGGGTTTTGATATTCCCACTGTTGTGTTCTCACACCAGTAAGGCTATACTATTTTAATGTATATAAACTTTAGACACTCTTGCCCCCCACCAAAGATGCCTATATTTTCATCCATGAACCTATAAATAGTTAGGTTATATGGCAAAGGGGAATTAAAGTTGCAGACGGCATTAAAGTTTTTAGTCAGTTAAATTTGTAACAGAGAGAATATGCTAGATTGAACTGGCCATTGCTGGCTTTAAATGAATATGGACCAAGAGGACCATGAATCAGGGAGTGAAGGCAGCTTCTAGAAAGGTGAGATGCCCTGAAAACAGATTCTCCCCAGAGCCTCAGAAAGAATGCAGCCTTGCAGACACCTGATTTTGCTCAGTGAGGCCTATTTCAGACCTCTGACCTCCAGAAGTGTAAGATACTAAATCTGCATCACTTTAGGCCACTGAGTTTATGATACTTTGTTAAGCAGCCATAGGAAATCAATAAAAGTTAGAAACAGAAATTCAAAATTTTAAATTGTGACTGGAATTGAATGATTTCTATACCTGTGCAGTGAAGGGTCTTGTTAAAAGGAAGTTCAGAATAAGAGTATATATGGACCATTTTTTCCTTCAAAGTTCACAAATGAGTTTGTTTTCTCTTCTAGTTCTCCCAGATCAGTGTGCATCATATAGCTAGCAGGTTTTTATCCACAATTGGAGAACAGCACACATTTATGCTATTATCTCCTTAAAGTTTCCATTAGAAGTAGTGTGATTTGTTAAAGGAACATAAACATTTCCACTGTTTCTATTATATCACTTCACGGCTGTGCCTTAGGAACTTTATTATTTTTTTTAAGTCCATGAAATAGAAATAATGGTTCTTATATCCTACATAAAGTTGAGGTTTTTCTCTTTGCAAACTTAATCTGGTAAAAAAATTCATTTGCCTGTTTATTTTTTGTACTAAAGAAGGGCTGCTCTGTAAGAAAATCCTGATGCTTTGATCTTGTTCATTAACAAACTGGTTTTCAAGAACGACATAGTTTTCTTCTTTGTTTTTGTTCACACACTTAAATTTTCTTTATTTGGGGTTATTTGGGTTTGCTCCTATTTTCACGACAGCTAAAGGACTGTAGTAGTGACCTCCTGATTCCACCGTGGCTGTAATAGCTTTCATCCTTTGTTTCCGGGTCCTTCTCAGCAGTGGTGCTGAAAGTAGTTTTATTAAGACCAGGCAGATCTGATTTCTTGGAAAGAATCCTGGGAGCATTGTCACATGAACTTTACCAAAGTCTGTATCTGATAAACAAGGATCTTATTCAGAATCAAGCAAGAGGACGAATAAGCTAGCGCAGCTGGAAAACAGGCCAACATCACACAACATGTCCTCTGGTTGCTAGCTCGTCATGGTGGCTGATCGTTCTCTTGCAGGAGTTACAATGAGTGGTGTCAGTAGATTAAGAATTTATCACCCAGTAGTGACTTTTTTTTACAGAGACAGCATGTGCAACTTTTGGAATTGAACATTAAATTTAGTCTAACTAGACATTTGCCTTTCTTCTGTATCTAACATGAGGAATAGAAAATTAAAAAACTGTAGAGACCAATTACTCTCATGTCAGTGGATAGTTTTACAAGTGATAGGTTTAATTCCAGTAAGAGTTGGTGTTCGCATGTGTGACATCACACCTCACATTCACAAATGTGAAAATCAGGCACTGTTACTAAAATAGAATCGGATACCTTAGATTCAACATCAATGATTTATTTATTAGTAATATTTATGCAACACCTGTCACGTGTCAGGTACTGATCAGGCACTGGAGTTACAGCTCTAAATAAAAAGAATCATTTCACTTAATTCAGGATGAGGCCATCTGGGACTGGTTGACCAGGTGTGCCTCTGACCCCGCCTCTTCCAACACACTCATAGCACACGCCCTGGGCTTGGCTGCTTTTTGCTCTTTGTGACTGGGAAATGGCATTGGAGTTAATGGAAGAAGCTGAAAGGACCAACATCCATTCCATCAGATTAGGAAAAAAATAAACAATAAAAGAACTATATAAACCTAACGACACTTTTTTGTTCACATTTTAATGTGCGATTATTTTAGTCCTTTTTATTAGAAAAATTGATCGACTGTCTATCAATCATCTATCTATTTACCTACCTGTCAGTATACCTAGCTACTTCTCTCAATTGAAATGGAATGTTACAGTTCCATGATTGTGTTATCAGGGCATTTCATTTATTATTATTACTTTTTTTTAGCCCTCCCCCTTCACCTCCCCACCCCCACTCCCAGGTAACCACCAAACCACTGACTGTGGCATTTGTATATTAAAGATTCCTAAATGTTACTTGCCCTTATGTAATGTATTTCTTTCATATCTATTTAATTTTCCTCACTTGCCAGTTTGAGATCACTGAGGCCTTGGATATGTATCTTTCATTATGAATTCCAAATTTTATTTCTAATTACCATAATGTATTAATTTTGACTTCCCCCCTCTTACACACGCACATCCTTGAGGAGAAGTTGATTTTCAGATGAACACAAAACTATAGCACTATTTCAAAAATAAATTGCCTTTGAGTCCTTTGCAGGGACTCAATATCAAATTATATCACAGGACAACTTTAAAATAAAAACTACACAATATTGAACTAACATAAATGATATGAGTATATAAGTACTTGGGAGCAATGTTATGTGTATTCTTAAAATTTCTGCCTTCATTTGAAATTGAAAGTTCTTTTTTAATTTAAATATAGTACTTGTGTGTGTGATAGTGATTATTATACATATTTGACTAATGGCTTTATTATATTTAAAATAATGTATTTATTTAAAATTTGTGTATTTGCTTTATGTTGGCAGAGGGAAATTGGTCCATTAATGTGACCAAAAAAATCAATTTTATGTATTTTGTTTCAAGAACTGTCAGGCTATTTGGAAAAGATTTAGCTGGGACTTGAACAGGCTAATTGAAGTGGATAATTGAGACAATTACCTGAAATATTCCCAAAACAGTATATTTTAATCAACTGTTTATGTATTTTTCTCTGATATTATTACCTGTTTAGCCCAACTATTTGGAGAATATTTTCAGTTTTTAATATCAATTTCTATATACCTAAACATGCCAATGTGTTATTTTACATCATGTGGAGTTGAATTTCAGTATTATGATTAAAATAAAATTAATATTGTCTCAAAGATAAAAGACAAATATAAATGCTTTAGGAATATTTCATGTAATAAGATTACTATTATCTCAAAGTTAAAAGATAAACTTACAGTGTTTTAGCAGTTTTTCGTACAAGATTTATTCTCTATATGTTCACTAAAAAAGTCTAAGAGGGGATCAAAGGAAGGTGTGTCTTTCGCTTCTACTTCCTTCAAACATCCTCTCAGGTCGATAAAGATGGTATACGTGTGTGCTGGGGGTGGAAGTGAACATGCTGATGGAACCAAGGAGGCTTGCTATGTGGGACTTTTAGGTGATGATAATGTACTATTTTTTTTGGTGGTAGTTACAAGGTGTTCACGATTTAGTTATTTATTATATTATATATTTATATGTTGTTTACTTTTATCTTAATGCATTGTATCCCTGACTTTAGAAAAAAAGCAAAAATACAATTTTGTTAAAGGACAAAACAAAAATTGGTCATATTGAGAGATGCTGGTGGTGCTGGGTGGCATAATATAAAACTAGCAGTTTTTTTTAACAAATTTAAATATTTAATGCAATTTCAGACAGACGAGCATTGGTTCAAGAATTAGATAAAACTATTTACAAATTTATATGAAAGAATAAATGTTCTAGATTATTTAAGAAAGATATAAGAAAGAATATTAAGTGTTGAATTGCCTTGCCTGATATGGGAACTCACTACCAAACAATCGTAATAAAAAAATTGTGGCGTTGGCACAGGAATAGAAAAGAAAATTAGTTTAATGCCATAGGAATTCTATAGACATAAAATCAAGAGCATAAGCACACTTAAAGTAATGGAAAAATAATATTACAATTTAATGTAAAAGAATGTTATTTAATGAAGGACGTTGACATAGTTGGTTATTCATCTGGAAGACTTTAAGAAAGCTGGGATTTCAGAGGATCAAAGGTAAAAATCTAATGATAGAGCAATAAATTGTATAACTATTAGCTCAATGTAGAGGAAGTCTTTCTAAGCAAGATAGGAAACTCAGTAAAGGTAAATGTATTTGAGAAGGAAAAGTGAAAAATTTTAATAACAACACCATATGAAAATCAAAAGCATACTATTATTTTCATTATTTGTGATAGTCTGATGATCACTAGTTCTAATATACAAAGGACTCATAAAATGGAAAATAAAAATAATATTTAAAAATAGGTACAGAATATGTATATACATAACATTCTGTCTGTACAGAATTTTCTAAAAATGATTCACCATATTGGAAATCACATCACTATTTATGACATTGAATTCATAAACAGAAGACATCTGCATTTGTTTATAATGATTTATTCATTTTATTTATTTATTTATTATTGAGGCATAATTGATATATAACATTTTATCAGTTTCAGATGTACAACATAATGATGCAGTATTTGTATACATTACAAAATGATCCTTACAATAAGTTTAGTTATCATTTGTCAGCATACATTGCTACAATTTTTTTTCTTGCAATAAGGAGCTTTAAGATTTACTTTCTTAGCAACTACCAAATATGCAATGTAGTGTTATTGACTATAGTTACTATGCTGTATATTATATTCCCATGACTTATTTAATAACTGGAAGTTTGTAACTTTTTTTTTTTTTTTTTTTTTTTTTTTTTTTTTTTTTTTTTTTTTTTTTTTTTTTTTTTTTTTTTTTTTTTTTTTTTAAAGATTTATTTTATTGATTTTTGACAGAGAGAAACAGAGACAGAGAGACAGAGAGAAGGGGGAGGACCCAGAGCAGTCTCCATAGTTGACATTAGTGTTCCATATAGTTTCACTCCACAGGTGGGCACAGGGCTGCGCAGGGCATGTGGGTCCGCATGGGCC
>PVKE010027753.1:0-21377 GCA_004027555.1 Craseonycteris thonglongyai | reverse complement strand
CAGCACTTGTTATCCCTTGTCTTGTTGATTATAGCCATTCTAACAGGTGTAAGATGGTATCTCATTGTGGTTTTTATTTGCATCTCCCTAATTGCTAGTGAAGTGGAGCATGTTTTCATATATCTGTTGGCCATATGTATGTCTTCCTGAGAGAAGTGTCTGTTAAGGTCATCTGCCCATTTTTTAATTGGATTGCTTGCTTTTTTCTTGTTGAGTTGTACAAGTTCTTTGTATATTTTTGATATTAGCCCCTTATCAGAGGCATTGTTAGCAACTATTTTCTCCCAGTTGGTTGGTTGCCTCTTTGCTTTGTTGATGGTTTCCTTTGTAGCACAGAAGCTTTTTAGCTTGATAACGTCCCATTTGTTTATTTGTGCTTTTACTTCCCCTGCCATTGAAGTCAGGTTCATGAAGTCCTCCCTGAATCTCAGGTCTATAAGTTTAGTGCCAATGTTTTCTTCTATGCAATTTATTATTTCGGATCTTATGAGGAGGTCCTTACTCCACTTTGAGTTAATTTTGGTATATGGTGAGAGATCACAGTTCACATTCTGCCTTTTGCATGTGGTTGTCCTATTTTCCCAGCACCATTTACTGAAGAGGCTTTCTTTTCCCCACTGTATGTTTTTCACTCCTTTGTCAAAAATAGTCTGTCTGTATATTTGTGGGTTTATTTCTGGGTTTTCCATTCTGTTCCATTGGTCTGTGTATCTGTTTTTCTGCCAATAACAAGCTGTTTTGATTACTGATGCTTTGTAGTATAGATTAAAGTCAGGCAGTGAGATGCCCCCAGCTTTATTCTTTTTTCTTAGGATAGCTGTGGCGATTTGGGGTCTATTGTGGTTCCACACAAATTTGATGATTAAAAAAAATCAATTTCTTGAAAGAATGTCTGTGGAATTTTGATGGGGATAGTATTGAATCTATATCTATCCCAAAAAACTTGAAAATCTTAGTTCGCAAAGATATCATCGCAGCACTGTTCACAGTGGCCAAGTCGTGGAAACAAACCAAAGTGTCCTCTGAAAGACGACTGGATAAAGAAGTTGTGGTACATTTATACAATGGAATACTACTCAGCAATAAGAAAAGATGAAATACAGCCATTTGTGACAACATGGATGGACCTTGAAACCATCGTATTACGTAAGTGAAATAAGTCAGATTGAAAAAACTCCAGAAACATATGACCTCACTTATAGGTGGAATATAAAACTGAAAGTAACAAAGAAACAAAAAGTTATGGACACACTCAGTAGTTTAGTGGTTACCTGAGGGTCAGGGGGGAGGAAAATGGGAGAGATGGGTGGTGAGCACATAATGCGATATATAGACGACATAATGTAAAATTGTACACCTGGAAACTATGTACTTTTCACAAACCAATGTCACCCCAATAAATTTAACAATAGAAAATATTAAAATAAAAAAAATTGTACACACTTTTGGCACCCCCCCACACCAGTATATATTGCTTTAGTGATAGATGCACTCTCTTTGAATATTAGTGGAAAAATAAACTTAAGGATCTAAAAATAAATGGATACTTATTCTTATTATTCCCTCCCTAAGCAATCAAGATCTTTGCACGATGGAAAATGTAATTAAAAGTCTACGAGAGAAAATATTTTATTTAGCTGTTTTTTGATTTTTTTGCCTTTTCCAGCTGACAAACTCCAAAACACATTCATTTATCTTCATTACGCTTTCCACTGTTTTCCTCAGGAAAAGCAGCCCTTATGTGCTCACCTCCTGTTAGAAACAGTACAACTCTAGTGGAGGAACTAGTATAATTTCCACTCTCGCCTTGTGGTCTTCAAACAAACAGCGATTCAGCAACAGGAGAAAAAAATAACAACCAGTGCAAAGTTCTTAGGGTCTAGCCCAGCAGGGGAAGTAGAAGCAAGAAGTCATGTCAACAACAATAACAATGACAACATTTTTAAGTCTTTGATCTTACGAGGAGCCTTGGTTCCAGAGGACAGGCCTGCGGTTCATGACTTAACCACAGGGCGAAGAGAGTAGACACGCTCATTCACACATGTTAGTTCAACACCGAAGACAGAAAAGTCAGGAAAACAACGTAAGTTTGGGAGGA
Organism: Craseonycteris thonglongyai; assembly: GCA_004027555.1. Lineage (NCBI taxonomy): Eukaryota > Metazoa > Chordata > Mammalia > Chiroptera > Craseonycteridae > Craseonycteris > Craseonycteris thonglongyai. The sequence goes on along the minus strand of PVKE010027753.1, from coordinate 19,279 downwards.
AGCCTTACAGTTAAATTGGTAGTGTTATTCTTGCATCTGCACATTAAAATTGCTACCAACAGTGAGATCTTCCATTTTTTGTTTTAATATTTTCTATTTTCTAAATAGTTTACCTTCAGATTTAATAGAGTTAGTGAACAATACATGATAAATTCCCAGGACAAAAGTTACTTTGCTCATAAATCCTAATCTTGTTGTTATTCTAGGTGTCACTGTATGTATGTGAGATAAATATGTAAACATGAAATAATTGGGTTCTTTTATATTGGGATAAATTATTATAGTGTAATTAAAATTAAAATGACCATTTTGGGATATAAAATAGAGGTTCATTTACCCACATCCTGAAAAGGCATGTTTCCTTATACATATTGAATTTGGGTACAGGAATAAAATAAAACTGATGTTATAATTTAATAAAATTAGAAGTTTATGCTGTCTACTATTTGTCTGTATTTGATATTAAGAATGACCTAAATAAATGATAGGCAAACAGCTAAGTCTCTTTTAGCTGAGAGTAAAGGATTAAAAAAAGAAATCACATTCATTTTGAGTCTGTGTTTAAAATTAGTTACAGAGTACTTCAGGTTTTTTCTTGGCTACTTGAATACTCATACTCTCAAGTTTGAAGAAACCATTTTCTGTAACAAAGTAATATTAACTGCTCATTATTCTGGCATAAAATTGAGAAGTGACTTCTGAGTCTAAATTATATTATTAAAAATGTTATCTTTGCCTACTCGTACTTAAATTTTTCCATTAAAAGTGAAGCATACCTCCAAAAACAGGGGAACTTGTATTTTTTATGTCAAATCTACCTGTATCAAGATGGCTTTCTTACCTTGAAAATGATTGGAAGCTTCAGACACCTTTCTGCTTCCAACGTACATTTGTGTTTCTATCTTTGCACCTGTCTGGCCTGTTCCACCTCACCTAACCCACCAGCCCAGATGCTCTTGTCAGACCGCCCACTTTCCACATCGACCAGCCTCAGCTCCTGATTCTCCTTGTAGCAAAACCTCCTCGTTTCCCAGATCCATCGACCTGGCCAGAAATGGGTCTTTCTTCCCCAAGCACTAGAATTCTGCTTTTTATTTTTAAAAGATGTACATTTCAATAAAACCATGTAAAGGAAATTGTTTTACAAGCAGAAGTAGGTAGGTGTCCCTTTTGTCTGTGAAGCGTTACAACATGGTGGTCCATGGACTAGCATTGTCTAGGCTGACTGTATTTCCTGGGGACAAAAATGGAAGATTGGAATGACAAGAGTGGAACGGAGTTATGTAACGTTTGGTATTCGTGACGGAAATATGATCATCACAGAAGCTTTATGACATGGATATATTGAGCTAACAGTTATTCTACAGGGATAGAGCTCATGTAGAAACGCAGGGAGACGTGGAGGGAGACTGCATTTCACCAGACTATCAATACGTCTCTGATGAACTGATGGAGTCACCTGACACAGCACATTTCAGTCTTCCAACACCTTCTCATAAGACTCTTTATGTCCACGACACGGTTGTTTTTATAACTAACATAGCCCTCGTTATCTCAATACTTAGTGTAGACACTGAAAAAAAACGGGAAGAAGTGCACATGAATAACACTAATTTACTACACACAAAACACAAAAAACTCATAAGTACTACATTTATCAATCAAGTGTTTATAAAACCTCACATGAGCAGTAGACAAAATCAGTACGGCCTGTCATACTAAACACTTTAATGCAGGACTGCAGTGGACGGATGGCAAAATAGTCATAAACATACAAAAAAAATGAATGAACACCCCCAATGCTCTCACTAGCTTGTGTATGCTGATGCCCCAACAGAGAGTTCCGCTGCAAGAAAAAAGTAGCTAACTGCCTGTTGAAGCAAAATATGCGTTTGAAAAGTCTAAGTCAAACTGAATGTAGGACAGAAAGAATCCCTATGAGAAAAATGATTGTAGAAATAGCAGTAAGACTCGCGATCAAAGCCATCCACACTCCTAACCCGATGGAAGCAAATAGCCAGGTGAGCCCGTTCAGTAGTTTATTTGCATCAAGACCTTTCTGGCTCCTGCATGCTGAATGGATTGACCACTTCTTGAATTTCCCACAACTATGGAGGAGCAAGGGGGTGGCATTTGAGTATTGCTAGCTCAAGAAGCCTGACCTTAACTTGATAAAGTACGAGGTCTGACAATTGAATTCAGGAACTCATCCTAGAAAAAGTGTCACACACCTCATTGCTGAATATTGCTATGGTCACCTTCAAAAAGTACTCCCTTTGGGAAGCTATGTACCGATGCCAGCACCTAGTTCACCTTTGAAACCAATTTTGGAACTCTTTGTGGAATGGCCATTAGAGTCATTGTCATATTACACTTGATGTCCTGAATGTCATCAAACTATATTTCCTTTATCTTCAGGTAAAGAAAATATTTGTTGGGGGCCAGATCAGGTGAGTAGGGAAGGTGTTCCAATACAGTGATTTGTTTACTGGCTAAAAACTCCCTCACAGACAGTGCTGTGAAAGCTGGTGCTTTGTCGTGATGCAAGAGCCATGAGTTCTGGGCAGAAGTTCAGGTTATTCTCATCTGTTTTTCACACAGACTTTTCAGCACTTCCGAGTAGTCAACTTGGTTGACTGTTTGTCCAGTTGGTACAAATTCACAATGAACAATCCCTCTGATATCAAAAAAGGTTAGTAACATCATTTGGACTCTCGGTTTGGACTGATGGGATTTTTTTGGTCGTGGAGAATTGGCTGACCTCCCTCGTGCAATTTGACACTTTGTTTCAGGGTCATATGGGTATAACCACGTTTCACCACCAGTGATAACACAGCCCCAAACATCCTCTTGCCTCTCCAACAGGTCTTGGAAAACATTGACTCTCCTTTGCTTTTGTTCATTGGTGAGCCCTTTTTGCACACACCTTTCATAAGTGTTTCTCTAGTAATGTTTGCTATGCTCCTCACAGTCAGCTGATGCTTTTGATGCAGAATTTGACAAATTTTTGCAATGTTTTCATCACTTCTGCTCATTACTGGCTGCCCTGACCTCTCTTCATCAGTGACGTTTTCTCTGCTCTCAGAAAAATGTGTAATCCATTTGTACACTGCGATTTTCTTCATGGCATTATCCCCAGAAATGTGGACTAACATGTCCCTAATTTCTCTTCCACTCTTGCCAAGTTTAATAAGAAATTTAATGTTTGTTCATTACTCCAATTCAAGCTTCAACACTCTTGCGACAGCACACAAAAACATGCAACAATAATGAATGCCACTCAGCAAGACACCGTCACACATTGAGACAACACGGATGTATAATAACAAGGTTATGAAACTTTATGGAGTTGTTTGCACAGTGCTGTCAACATAGGTGCCAAGTGGCAAGTTCACGAACTTAATTGTCAGACCTCAGGAATGGAACGTCCTCTCTTGCCACACTAGTGGTTTTACTGCAAGCATCGATTAACATAGAACCTTATGATAAAAAACCAGCATTCGTTTTTTTACAAAAAATTAAAAATTGACTCATATTAAAATGACAGGATGGTCAGGAAATACAAAAAAAAAAAAAAATCCTTAACAAAATGAAACAAAACTGTCTTGTTTAAAATGGTAAAGATTAGGGTTAGGGTTAGAGAAAAAAAAAAAGGAGAAAAAAAAAATAGAAAAAAAGAGAGAGAAAAAAAAAAAGGTAAAGATTGTCAGCCTAGCATTGTTCATATCATCTGGGAGCTTGTTAGAAATGCAGAAACTAAGGTTCCACCCAAGACCTATGGACTCAGAATTTGCAATTTAAACAAGATCTCCCAATAATCTACTCGCACAGTCGCATTCGAAATACACTGTTCTATACTGCTCAAAACACCAACGAATAGAAGAACAACAACAACACAAGCAAACAGCTAGTAACTAGAAGTGAGGAAGAAAGGGGGAAAAAGGGAATCAGTGAACGACAAACTGTGTTATTTGTAAGTTACATGTCAATACAAAATACCTATGCTGTGTTCATTTAGGTAGATACGTCCCCAAAATGTATGCACACATTAACAGCGACAACTCACGTAATTTTCTCCCCTTTTTAGGTTTAACTGATTGGAAATAACGAGCAAAGTCCGGTGAATGCAGACTACTCTCCATGTTCACCATACTTCGTGCCACTAGACCTGCTTTTATGAGAATACAGAGAAGATAAAATTTACTGTGCAGAACCGGGTACAGCCAACGAACTGAAGGCAGACACTGAATAAGAACGCTCACAAATACCAAACCAAGTGGTTCCTGATATTTGTGATTCCATGTCCTCAGCGTGGCCAGCAGTCATCGATTTAGAAACAGGCATCGAGGACAAAAATTATTCGTTTCTGTAGATTCTTATAAATTTTGAAAATAACCTGTTCGTTAATAAACACTGACTTATAACCGTTCAGCGCTTGTTTACATTTTGGGGGGACACCCTGTATATTTATTGGGATAGATATTCATATAACATACAAAGTATTTTAAATTGTGATGAGATGATCCAAATGTTGTAATTAATGAACAGATTGTTAGTGTTTTGTAAAATAAATAACGTATGTCACATATTTTAAAAAATAGCAAGTAATTTTTTTGTTTAATAAAATGCCACTAAAATATTTATTCTTTAGGGGGCAACTGTGTCAACAAACTTATTAATCTTAGTACAAATTATTAATTTAAAAATTACATGTTTCTTTTTTTTTGGTAAATTCAGTTATTAGAAATATTGGTGGGGCATGTGCAACAAATACATTCTATTTTGTGTTTTTAATACTGGTTTTAAATGTAGAATAAACATAACGTGGGAGAAGCAGTATTGCCGAAGCATAGATATTTAGCTCTACCTTAATGCTTGCACCTTAAACAAAGCTCAGCGCCTGGAACATACAGCCTTTGTGAGAGCAGATGTAGCTATTAGGTGGCTGTAGTCATCCTGTAACATCTGAAGGAAGATAAAGCCAAAGACAACGATCCTTGATTGATTTCCCTGAGTGTTTTAATCAGATCACTTCCCCTGAGATGAACAAAACCGTCTAACACCGTGTTTACTTGTAAATTCTTGGTTACAGTCATACTAGTTTTCTCCTCCATTCTAATAAAAATCTTTCAAAAGCTAATCCCTCACCTAAGATATTTGAAGAAAATTTAAAATCTTTGGCCTAAGCCAACTAACCCAGACCTAACTTTCTACGAATCCTAATACATTCCAACAAAACTGAAAATTCTGTGGTTTAGCGATGAAAGTGATAACGGTAGGTGGAAATTTTTACTTTATTCAGAACTTTCTATAGTCTTGAGAGATCAATGCACTCTGTGAATTTTAGCTTTGTGGTACACCCTTCACGAAACCTTTCTGTCTCCATAGATCCCTCTAGTCAGGTGCAGCAACTCGGAAAGGTACATATTCGCCCTGAATCTATCTCTTCATTCGCAATATAAACAGCACACCTAGATCTATGGATTCCTAACTTCCATTACTTACATGCACCCTCAAATAATGGTTTCTTAAACTCTAGATACTGACATATATATATATATATATATATATATATATATATATATATATATATATATAAAGATTTATTTATTGTTTTTGACAGAGAGAGAGACACACAGAGACAGACAGAGAGAGAACTGAACTGGGGGCACTCCCCAGTTCAGCATATGGGTCCACACGGGCCGGGGCCGGGATTCGATCCTCAGTCCCCAGTGCTGCAAAGTGAGCGCTTAACCCACTGAGGCATCCCGGCTTCCCCTGACTCATATATTTTAAGTTGACATTTAGAATGTTTTTTTATGAGTCTAAATAATTGAAAATGATGTAATTTCTAACATATTGTAAATATTGAAATTTTAAAATAAAGCTGCTACACTACTGTTTTAAATGCACCCAATGTACTCAAAATACCATAGTGATCTGATACCCAGTATCATGTAAAAATAAATTATCAAGTTCTTCTAGAAGGGTCTGGATTTTTATGATACTTTCTCTCTTCTTTGAGTTCATATTTTTGATCAACTCCTCCAGAAAATATTATGCTAAAGTACTAAATTTTGATGCTTGAAAATTATATATTGATTAATCTATCGTATATTGTTACAATAAAATATTAAAATTAACCATTTTTTTCTTCTAATTATAATGTTTTAAAGCTTCAAATTATTTTTCAAAATTTTCTTATTACAGTTATTAGTAAATGATAGAAATACACAGATATACATTTAAAAACAATCTGACTACACAAATTTTTTGTGAGAAATTCATGTCTTACTGAGATAAACTCGATTTATTTTTCCAATTAGGATGCATATTTTATTTTCCATTTTTATTGTTTTAGATAAACACTGGAAAATCACATTTACATAAATAAGTAGATAGAAATAAAAATAGTTTCCTTACAGCAATGTGACTTAATTCCTTGAAATTGGGTTATATGTTAAATACCATAGTAATTTACCATTAAAATAATTTTTACTACTTCATGAAAGGTCAATTTATTACATTTTTTCATCAATCTGAATGAAAACAAAGAACTAAAGACCACTGGACTTAAAATAAAATTTGATATACGCAGTCACGTTCTCAATATCAAGTTTTCATTCTCAGGGAAGCCGAGATGGCTCAGTGGGTTAAGGGTTCATCTTGCCCACCCAGGGACCAAGGATCGAATCCCAGCCCTGGCCCATTAGGACCCACATGCTGAACTGGGGTGTAGCCCCCAGTTCAGTTCTTGCCGGGGGCCCATGCGGGAGGCTCCCAGCCCAGTTCCTGCCCTGCGCAGCCCCGTGCCCACCTGTGGAGTGAAACTATATGGAAAACTAATGCTGTCAACTGTGGAGACTGCTCTGGGCCCTCCCCCTTGTCTCTGTCTCTGTCTCTCTCTGTCAAAAATTAATAAAATAAATCTTTAAAAACAAACTGATGACATGTAACTATGGAGACTGCTCTGGGACCTCCCCCTTCTCTCTGACTCTTTCTCTCTGTCTCTCTCTGTCTTTGTCTCTCTCTCTCTCTCTGTCAAAACAATAAAAAAAAAGTTTTCATTCTCTTTTGTTTAGCACTTATATCCAAGAAGCAATGCACCTTAAGATTTCAAAAGGATGGGAGAAATTCCTTTCTTTAGCAAAATGGAAAAGAGCAATTGTGAAAAGAGAGGTGGGGAAGGAGAACTAGCCTGAGCATTTGAGTTTAAACAGTCCAATTCTTACAGAAGTCAGCATCAGTGCAGATGAAAGGTGAGGATATGAAAACGAATTTTCTTAAGCCATAAACACCCATTGACCTGTTGGACGCTCTATGACTCTCCAGTTTACATGGACCCCTGTTTGAAAAACGCTGGAAGTACATACTTCCTTGTATATGTTTATGGGTTACTCAGGTGTTGCTTTCTACACACAGCTTTGCATCATGCCTTAAATTTAGTAGTCAACCACTATATCTATATCTATATCTATACCTATATCTATATATTTCCTAAAGCCAAATTTATGCCCCAGGATATATTAGTAGATCTAATTGTACTTCACAAAAAATTTCTGTTTAAATGAACATCATATTGTTATTATGCTTTTCCATATTTATTCCCAAATAAGTGGAATGACAAGAGCACTGTGCATAGTATAACGAGCTTGTGCATATACTATATTTCTTAAGCCTGTCTATAAACACCAGGAAATTCAGCTCTTATAACTGTACGGGCAGGCTTCCTCATTCGCATTTCCTACACCTTTTTTCAAGGAGTACTATTCATACATCTCAGTCAAGTTTTCACCTTCGGTATTCTCTTTCATCTCTAGACGTTTGTGCACCAACTTAAATACACATTGCCAATTACACACACTGTGTCCACGAACATCAGCCAATGGCTGAAATTGTTTCAGTAAAAACTTTCGTTTTTAATTTAAAAGTGAATCTAAGTGGGCATTTTATCACTTCTACGTCTAACAGAGAAATGATTTCTAACTAAGGATACTGAAGTCAAAGTTACAGCAAATCTACTTTGCGATGTTATCACATATGCCAAACATAATATTGAACCACCAACAAAATAGCTGTGTTATGCACCATACATTATAATTAACCTTGTCAATTAAATGTACTTACAACCCTAACATGAAAGAACCACAGTGCTGAAAACAAATGGGAAATTCGCTAAATGAATTTTTGGAAGCTGAAGTCATCTGACCTCTCCAGTGTAAACAACCTTGTAGAAGAGTTGGTCATTCTTGGACGTGGGACACGACAAATAAACTGCCGAAAATAATAGCCATCATGTTCTGGTATATCTTGACTCTGAATTTTTATAGTAAATTTTCTGGGAGTGTTTAAATAAATAAAATAGTAGGACCTAGCCTCCTGAAGTCACAAGAAAAGCTCTGAATTTATTGCCCCTCTAGTACCAGAGTGCACACAACAAGGAGTACTCACAAGTTGCTTATGGAACAGGTCGAGGGCACTGGAAGAATTTTGCTCCAGTTCCAGGATTTAAATTTATATCATGATGTATAAGACGTTTTTCTTAACAAATCGACTTTGAAATTCCATCAATAGTAATATCTAATTCTCTTACTTCCATTTAACATTTATCCAAGAAATATACAAAAAATAAATTATGATTGATGAATGAGGAATTAGAGACCTGGCAGTAATCTCTTCAGTTTATATTCTCAATATCTAAATAAGACTACATCCAAAATCTGAGGTCAATTTTCAGAATTTCCAAGAGAGAAGCTATTAATTATTTTTCAAAGACAATTTGAAACAATGCAGTAAAAAATGATGTAGCAGGGAAAAGGGATGGCTCAGTGGGTTAAGTGCTCGCTTTGCAGCCCCAAGGTCTGAAGATCAAGTCCCAGTTGTGGCCACGGCCCATGCGAACCCGTATGCTGAATTGGGGTGAGCTTCCCATGTGGGAGACCCCCGCCCACCTGTGTGGAATAAAACCATGTTGAAAACTGATGACGTACAGCTATGGAGACTGCTCTTCTCTCTGTCTCCCTCTATCTCTGTCTCTCTGTGTCTCTGTCAAAGACAATAAAATAAATCTTAAAAAAAATTAAAATGATGTTGCCTTTAGTAGCCACCATTTGGATCTCAATGTGAGAACTTCTGTCTCTCCACTTGAAAAAAGAAAGGAGAAATGAAAACACTTAAAATAATAATTTAAGAATATTTCATGTATGCATAAAGTCAAAGTTACAGCAAATCTACTTTTCAGTGTTATCATATATGCCAAACATAATATTAACCACCCTCAAAATGACTGTTATGCACAATACACTATAATTAACCTTGTGAATTAAATGTGCTTACAACCCTAATATGTATGTTACGCCGATGAAAAGAACCAAAGTGCTGAAAGCAAATGTGAAATTTGCTAAATGAATTTTAGGGTTACTCAGGTTGACATTTAAAATGCTTCCTTATGATTGTGAAAAATAGAAAATAATGTAACTTTCAGCATATTGTAAACTGACATTTTAAAAATAAAGCTGTTACACTACTCTTTTAAATGCACCCAATGGACTCAAAATACCATAGCGATCTGATACCTACGGTCATGTGAAAATAAATGATCATATTGTTCTCTAATAGTAGCTATTCCTGACAGCGACCAAGTATATATTTGAACATTTACATATAAAACTGAAGTGTTACTGGAGTAAGTGGGAGTTTCTGCATCATCTCACGAAGGCATCCCACGATGTGCAGATAAGCCATGCAAACAAAGCTGAGAAAGCAGTGGATTTATTGCAAGAAATAAAGAGAGTTTACTCCCCAAATCACGGGCATGGGCAGAACAAGAAAAAGGTCAATAGCATCAAAGAACAAAGAAAGGTAGGATTATATTTGAATGTGGGCACAACATATTCAGCAGTAGCTTCCCAGTCATTCTCAAGGTGGGTCTTCACAGGACGGGAGGTGGGATTCCCTTGTAGGAACCATCTTGGAAACACAGTGGGGAAAAGACTATTCCCTGCCCTCAATGCTAAGAGTACTAAAATCTATTACCATGAACTGCAGCTGGACCTTTTCTTAAGAGTGATCTCTCCCATCCTTTTCTTTGTTTCCCACCCTTCCTCCTGTCTTTCTTCCCCTCTCTTGCCCTGCACCTCTCTTTCTGCCTATGGCAACAGAATACCGTGTCTTCACTGATTTTTTTCTTTTGACCATTTAAAATCAAACTTACTGGGGAAGCTGATATGGCTCAGTGGGTTAAGCGCTTGCTTTGCAACCCCAGGGACTGAGGATGGAATCCTAGCCCTGGCCCTGCTAAAATTCAGGTAGCGAAGGGTCCTGTTCCCTTCCAGAATTTGGAATTCCAGTTCTTTCCGTAGATTTGGGAAGTTCTTGTCTACTATTTGTTTGAGCAAATCTCTATTCTGATCCAAACCTCTGTTCTCTTTGGAATACCCATTATTCTTATCAGTCTTTTATTTCTTTTCTTTTTTTAAGATTTATTTTATTGTTTTTGACAGAGAGACCGAGACAGAGAGAAGGGGGAGGGCCCAAAGCAGTCTCCATAGTTGCACATCATCCATTTTCTACGTAGGTTCATTCCACACAGGTGAGTAGGAGGCCACAAAGGGCAGAAACTGGGTCAGAGGCCTCCCATATGAGAAGCATGCCCTTGTGAGCAGGGGGCCAAACCAGAGGCCTCCCACATGGGAAGTTCACCCTGGTGAGAACCAAACCAGGGGCCACAGCCCAGTTCAGCATATGGATCCTCGGACCCCAGGGGTGCAAGGTGAGCACTTAACCCATTGAGCCATCCCAGCATCCCCTTAATTGGTATTTCTAATGGAGTCAGATAGTTCTGGTAGAGATCTTTCATTTCTTTTAACTCTCAGCTCTCTCTCTTCTTCTTTCTCTGACATTTTTATATTTCTATCTTTGATATCACTAATTCTTTCCTTCATTGAGTTGGCTCTGCTTCCTAGACTATTTTGTTTTTCATTTCTTTTATTGCATTGTTTATCTCCAGGACTTCTATTTGGTTCTCTCTCTTTCCCCCCCCCCCCCATAATTTCAATTTCTATGTTAAAATATCTTCTTTGCTCTTAGATTTTATTTCTGAGAACATTTAACTGCTTTTATCTGCTTAGCTGCCTTCCTTTGATCTATTTTTCAGAACTGCATCTTGAATTCTTTGTCATAGCTTTAAGTTCCTTTTCAGGAGATCCTTCATTTTCTTTCTGAGAAGCTTTGTTCCCTAGGGCATTTATTACTGTTGGAGTGTTTCTCTTCCTGGGCATGAAGACTTTATGTGAAGAGGTATCTCATTTGCTTTCCAATTGATGTTGTTAGTGTCTTACAATATTTTTTCTCTTGGTTATTTGGTCTCCTCACACTTAGAGATGTTCTAGAAGGTAGGCTTTTCTTCTTTGATCCATTCACCTTGGTCTCGGTGTGCCTCCTCTTTGAGATGGTGTGGTAGGTGATGGTATTCTACACCTCTGAGATTCCACTGCTGTCAGAAGCTGCCACACCTGTGTTTTGCGGTTTCCCTGAGCCGGCCTGTCCACATCAGCAGGAAGGGTGGGGTGGGCTTGGTTGGGAAAGGCACAGGTTTGTTTGCTACACAGGGTAATGGCAGTTTCCTGGTTGCAGCTTACTAAAAGCAGGCAGTAGGTGAAACTGGAAGTGTAACTTTTGGAAGAGAGTAATGGGAAGCAGCCAGGCTGTGTGTCCAAGGCCACACGGCACTTCTGCTAGGGCCCTAACACATTCAGGGCCATTCAGTGTTCCAGCCACCACCACCATGCTCCACCCACCTGCTCTACGCTCTGCCCACTGGGTTTGCACCTCGGCTGCCCACCCCAAACTCTGGTGCTGCACTGTACTCCTGACACCAGCCCTGCACTCCAAATGCCCATGCCTCTGCCCTTGTTGGTTCTTGACCTCAAACCAACCTGGGTCACTCTGCTCTTTGTTTTATGTTTCTAAGTCCCCACTTCACTCTCTTTTCTATCAGTCTTTGAGCTATGCTCCAGGGCCTTATATTTGTGATGCTCCCTTTCCTTCCCACCCACCCACTTCCCTTCTCTCCTGTTCTGCTCCGTTTGGATGTTTTCTTGCATTCAGTGGATCTCTCAGCTGAGGCTCTGTGTTGCTTAGGGATTCCTGGTTGGATTTTAATTGTTCAATTTGTTGCATTTTCCAGTAGAGGTTTCAAGACTCTTCTCTCATGCCACCATCTTGATGACATCTCTAGCTTTCTCGTTAATATAAAGTAATGGCTATTTAGAGGCTTCTTCTGTCTTCAGAAATTAAGGCTGTTACTTTCCTACGGCTTCCTCTTCATAGCGTGTATTTTTTTTTAAAGGTAGTTAAAATATTTCAAGATAAATTGGTGTAAGACAAACTATATGTAAACTAATATAGTAGAATCTGTTTTTTATCATTTTAAGGTTAATTAGCTATCTCAACTCATCTGCCCCACTGAAGACCCCAATATCTTAATTTCCAGTCAATATGTTGATCAGATAACATTCAGATTGTCTCTATTTTATAAAGCTTAAGTTTAAATAATTTTTATTAAAAAAATTGCTTCTATAAGAAGGAGAGGTGTTATAAGTTTCTAAAATAATAAAAGGTGTAATTATAGCAAATCCCTAGGTTTATGTGCTTCTGTGTCCACCATGGCTGCCTACACTTGAGAAAGTTACCCACATTTTCTTCTTGCTTCATTTTTCAAGTTCTATATTGATATAGTGCATATGTTAATAAAAATATTAATAAGTAAAGGAGCTATCAATATTCACACAAGAGATGCATCTATTATGTATAGATTTTGAGCTAGACTGAAATAATTTGTAGATTGAATGAATTAATGGAAAGCATTGCTGCTAATCATAGATTACTACCTATACTCATTACAAAGTGTGCTTTTTATTAACAATACAACCAATTTAAGTACCATATGTTAGAGCCATATTTTATGGTTCTCTCTCTTAATTATAACTCTTAGATAGTATTCTAGGTCAAGACATGTAGCATAAATCCATAGATATAAGAAATTATGATAAGATAATGTGAACAAGATTCAATAGTCTAAAATCAAGTGGCAGGATCATGCTAAAATTATCAGCTATTTTGTGGTAAATATAGATGTATATTAAGTCATGTAAAATAAATGAACTACTACCAACCCTGCTGGATAAATCTCAGGTTTATAACTAGTCTGAGAGTGTGCAGAAGCCTTCCTCCATGCATAGAACTGACAATTCCTCTGCAATGCCGACTCTAGTCTAGAGTGTGCAGTTTGGCTACTAGCCGATATGAATAACGTCTAAATTTCTTTATGGCAGGTCACTGAGCTTTCAAATGGTCATCTGCCTTACTTATTGTGCTTAATAAAAAGCAAGCCAAGGCATTTTCTCGTTTCCTCTCATCACTAATCAGAGCAACCACCAACCTCATGAAGGATATAGTCTGCTTTTTCCTTCAGCCTCTTTTTCTCAGTAGCTCTGCACTTAAGCACTAACAGAATGCCATTATCCCACTCATCATCATCGCACAGATTTGGATACAAAACAGTGTGTATCTTGTCACTAAAACATAACAACTCTAAGTAGGAAAAGCCCTAGTAAATTACTTCTGTTCTTGTTTTTTATTTTTACTGTTTTTTTTGACAGAAGAGAGAGACAGAGAGAAGGGGGAGGGCCCAGAGCAGTCTCCATAGTTGTGCGTCATCAGTTTTCGACATGGTTTCATTCCACACAGGTGGGTGGGGGCTGCACAGGGTGGGATCTGGGCGCCTCCCGCATGGGAAGCTCACGCCAGCTCAGCATATGGGTCTCCCTGGGTCCAGCCCAGGATTCAAGCCTCAATCTCTGGGGCTGCAAAGTGAGCGCTTAACCCGCGGAGCCATCCCAGCTTCCCCTACTTCTGTTCTTGAACAACATTTTAAAGGCATTTTACTATTTTAATGAAATAGTTGCTTTATATAAGACTTTTTATTCTAAGAAAGGCTTAAAAATTTCTAATGTTAACATAAAAAATGTAATCTATAACATCAATAACATTTTTAAACCTAACTAGTTTTGTAAATGATTCTCATATAAAACAATCTGATCTAGAGGGTATTATATGTACATTTTAAGCCACATTTATTTTCCTAAAAGATGTGTAAAAATTTTTAGTATGTGTGATCTGTCCAAATTTTAAAAGTTATGCATATTATATTTCTTAACTTGTTTTGTATGCTGCCTCATTTTAAAAGCAACAAAGAAATATAAGAATATATGCAGCCCCCAACACCATTTGAAATTTAGTTTATATTCCATACTCCATTCTGTAATTTTGAAAGAAGTAAATATTTTAAGTGCATTTATAAAGATATGTATTACAATGAAATAAGTATGTATATACGCTAATGTGTATAACATATATTACTTGCATATGTATATACCTACCTGCAAACATTATATATGTGCACATTACATAAGTTTATATACGTATATACCTATACATATGTATACACACACACTCATATAAGCATGTTTATTTACATATGTGCATATCTTTTTCATACATAACAGTGTTTATGAGCTTCTAGAAAACCCAGTATGGGTAGCAGACATGTCAGCCATCTTCAGAATTCACTCGCAATCTGCCACTTGGAGACGTGCCAAGCTAATAATGAAGCATATTGTGCAAGCACACACACTGGGCACATGGCAAGTGTCTCTCTGAACCTGGTTTCCCACAGGCCACCGTCTCCTATCAATCATGTCTTCAGCAACAGCAGGAGCAATGGAAACAGAGGCAGAGGTAATTAGAGGCACGATTCAGTTCCACGTGCCCAGAAAATAAAGTCTAGAGACAACCGGTTAAAACAGCTTTGTGTTATAGTCTTACGTAATTCCACATTTAAAATAAGGGGGAAGGTGTTATGTTAATGAACACAAAGGTTTTGCCTCTTTAAACAACTATTGTTGATTTTATTTTTTTCTCAACACTAATTACCGAATTCTCCAGGTACTATTTTTGCAGCAAGGACTTGCAAATTTTCACATTATGGTGACTTGAAAAAACATCATTAGATGAAATATATTAGCTTATTATATTATGGAAGGATTGGGCTTCAGCATTAGACCTGAATTTACATCCTGGCATTGTGACACAGGGAAAATTGGTAAATTCTCTTAGCCTGACACTGGGAAAATATGGCTAATACTTACCTGTAAGAATTTTTTTTTTTGAAGATCAAGTGATATGTTAATCACTGGGTACACATCAGGCAATCAATAGATGTCAATTGAAATGACTCAGCATACTTGAGACTGGATACCCACAATTCAAGATGGAATAAAATACTACAGAAGAGGAAGCCGCGATGGCTCAGCAGGTTAAGCGCTAGCTTTGTAGCTCCAGGGTCCGAGGATTGAGTCCTGGCCCCGGCCCGTGTGGACCCATATGCTGAACTGGGGTGAGCTTCCCATGTGGGAGGCCCCCAGTTCAGTTCCCACCCTGCACGGCCCCCGCCCACCTGTGTGGAACAAAACCATGTTGAAAACTGATGACGTACAACTATGGAGACTGCTCTGGGCCCTCCCCATTCTCTCTGTCTCTCTCTCTTTCTGTGCAATAAAATAAATCTTTTAAAAATTACTATAAATTCCTTTTTAAAGATTTATTTTTATTGTTTTTTGACAGAGACAGAGACAGAGACAGAGAGAAGGGGGAAGGCCCAGAACAGTCTCCGTAGCTGCACATCATTGGTTTTTCCAAATAGTTTCATTCCACAGGTGGGTGTGGGGCTGCACAGGGCAGGAACTGGGCCGGGGTCTCACCCCAGTGAGAACTGAACTGCGGGCACTCCCCAATTCAGCACATGGGTCCACATGGGCTGGGGCCGGGATTCGATCCTCAGTCCCCGGGGCTGCAACGTGAGCGCTTAACCCACTGAGCCATCCCGGCTTCCCTAAAATCCTTTTTAAAAGGCACATAACAGCACACCAAGGAACTATAGAAGGAAGAAATAGAATTGTGAGGTTAGTATCCAAAAGGCATGTGGGAAGGGGATAGCTGTTACTCAGAGGTAGGAAGACATAATTCTGCAAACTCTCATAGGGAATTCAGACAAGATATCATGACTATAATAGGAACCCATTTCCAAAAATAACACAAGCTCGTGGTTGAAGGAATCACAATCACTCCTGGCACGAGAGCCAGAGATAAACGTTTAGGATGGGGCTCAGAGAGAGAACATGGTAGAGTATTAAATAACACCCTCAAAAGCATCCTGCCAGTAACTACAATCCTGAGCTTCATGGGCTAGTTCTGAAAACGTGGGCTGGTGGGCTTCGGGTGTGCTACGTCCCCTGACCTTCCACACTAGAGAGCCTGAGTGAGCTCTGGTCACACACTCAGATCTCAGTTTCATGACTCATGAAGACCTTAGACAATGGTCCAATGTCTCTAAGGCTCTCCATTCCTCTCATGGGACACGTGGACATGATAGCACCTCCCTCGTAGGTTGCGGGGAGAATTAAATGAAGTGTCAGGCTCAGTTACGTGTCAGCAGGCAAAACGAGTATTTCTAAAGGAAACAGCTGTTGAAGGGCTGCTGTAATTTTCCAAGAAGAAACCATCTTAGAACGAGAAGCGCAGGAACTCCTTAGACAAAGACTATTAATACAATATGTCATGTAATATAAGCACATCTACCTGTCATCTTTGCATTAGTGTCACGTTACAGAAAAAAGGGAGTCGAATGTCAGATTCGATTTCATGTCAGCACTTCAGAGTATCCTATGTGGGAACTAACTCCGTAGCAGCTGTCTGAGCCCTGGGCAGAAGGAAACACCCTCAATTTCCAAATGCTTTCTCTTTGATAGATCTTTTATTACTCTGTTCTCTGCTCTTGCACTACACCATTGTCAGTCAGGTGAATATTTCTGAACTCTTTATTCTTTCTCCCATAGAAATAATCTTAGCTTTGTTTTTCTTTGCATGGGTGTCACTTTCCAGAGAAATTAGTAGCTGGCAGGCTTTCCTATGCCTTCAAAAGTTATAGAAATTTCTAAATAAATCCCCCAAAGAATAAGTACTAGGTACAATGACAAGATACTCAGGCCTGTGTTCCATGTTATGCTGTGAATGTGTAATATGACTCGTAGCCTGAATGTCTATCTCCATGAAAGAAGAGATTACTCTAAAGCAGAGTTTCTTAACCTTGACATTACTGACGTGCTTGACGGTCGAATTCTTTGTGGTGGAGGCTGCCCCTGTGCACAGTGGTGTATGTAGCAACACCTCTGGCCTCTAAATACGAGATGCCAACAACCATCTCCTCTTTCAGCTGTGACAACCACAAGTGTCTTCAGAGATTGCTAATATCTTTGGGGTCGTTGGGGGACAATCTTGCCTGGGTTGAGAACACTACGGAAGACTTTAAAATTCTGTGGGTGGGGCACTGAAAGCATTTGATTTCTTGATATTTCCATGAAACTCTCAGTTCTTGGAGGGCAGGCACATCTTTCTGTTGTGTTCAGAGATACGTTTTTGGTGGATACTTGGTAGAGTAAGAAATCATTAAATTTTGGGTGACAAAAAATGAACAAACGATGTAATATGTAACCGTGCAGAGATTAAACACTCTCCACTAGAAGCGTGTTTTGATGAATCTCTGAACAACTTTTCTTTCCTTTTTACCTCCCTTCATAATATCAACCTTGCCTTCTTTGAACAAAAACTCAGTTTATATTCCCTTTAGACTACAAGATGCTTGAGAGCAAGAACCCATCCCCCTCCTTCACAATTTAGCACATTAATCCATTTGTATGGCATAAAACATTGACCCATGATGATTAATAGATTGAAATATTCCATCTTCGATCAAGCAGCATGAAATAGACAGTGAATGGATTCAAATCTCTGAAATGTAACTGTCTCTTTTTAATAACTACCAGAGAAGCAAAATGTTCCTTTCTAACCATTTACATACTCAGATTTATTTCTGAGTTTCACCCAACTTTACACATCCTTTATGCATTCAGTTAAGAATCATATTCTCTCATTCCATAGCATATATTTGTGTGCTTTGTCTTTTCATGTTGAAAGTGAGGCTTCATATCAAAAAGCAGCAGCTGTTCTCAATTACAGTATCCATGTCTAACCTTTTGTAGCATCGTCACTGACTACTAAACAGAGAATTTGGGAAAATTTTACATTTAGGCTCTTTGGTTCTTAGAAGTTATTCCTAATTCTTATTTTTAAAAATAGTACAAAAATTCTGGTCATATGAGGGTTGGAACTTTCATGATCTTGACTCACCCCTGGGATCCTAGGTCAATGATTAAAAGTTCACACGGTGCTCATGTTTCTGAAGGACAATCAACAGCAACATACTTCCAAGGACTATAAAAACCATGGTAAATAACAAAACGACCAAAGTTATAACACCTCTATTTTTGTTTACTGCCAGGAATTATATTCTCTATAAGAGGCATTCATAAACAATTATCATGTTATCTGCCAACAAGATGTTTTGCCAGGATCCTGAAAGATGCGTAGTGACTACAGCAGAGCACACGTGCACTCTTTCTAGTCACACGTTTTTTTTTCCAAATGGCTCTTAGTTTAAGAGCACTTCCATCAACTAGTATCAAAACTTATGCTTCTCTTGACAATTGCTTCCCATTAAAGTTCAGTGCCAGCTGTCAGAGTTCTAATGTAAACCCTTATTAGCTCTTGTGAGTTCTACCCTGGAACTAATAAAGGATTGTCAAAGCTCCAAACACAGACATAAGTGGGGGCAGGAGTCAGAGAAAAGAAAGTAGAAAGGGTTCAATGAAGCTGTGGTGGCAAAGCCATCATTGTAAAACTATTCCTGATGCATTTTACAAAATCTAAGAATCTCAAGAGGGAGAAAAAGATCCAGCTCTCAGGTTATTTGGTATAGGGTTTGATTTATTTTCCTCTGGGAAGGTTGAATAAAAAACAAGAAAACAAATAATTGAAATTTTAAACAAAATATGAATAGTCTCTTTAGAATGATGACATGCATTCTGAAAAAAGTCACATTTCATTCTTTAAATTTAAAAAACATTTAAAGAAGCTTTCATAATATCTTAATAGCTAGAAAGAAAAAGTATAACATTGAAAAATCAAAGATAATGTTCTTTACAAAAGCCATAGACGATATATGCTTTAAAAATTTTGTTTAATGAAAGGGCATACTGCAAATCAGAACCAAGGAAGATGGTCTACATAGTCTCTGAAGTAATCTAAGTGAAAGAAATAAAAA
>PVKE010027752.1:0-21389 GCA_004027555.1 Craseonycteris thonglongyai | reverse complement strand
ACAGAGACAGAGAGAGACAGAGAGAAGGGGGAGGGCCCAGAGCAGTCTCCATAGTTGTGCGCCATCAGTTCTCTTTCTACACAGGTGGGCAGGGGCCAAGCAGGGCAGGAACTGGGCTGGGGACCTTCCTCATGGGAGGCACACCCCCTCAAGCCATGGGCTGAACTGGGGGGTGAGAACTGAACTGGGGGCCTCCTGCATGGGAAGCACACCCCAGTTTAGCATATGGGTCCACACAGGCCAGGGTCAGGATTCAATCCTCAGTACCCAGGGCTTCAAAGCGAGTGCTTAGCCTGCTGAGCCATCCTGGCTTCCTCACAATTGAATGAGTTTTGACACATATCACAACCCCACTGAAGTCACCACATCTTCCTTGCCCCAGAAAGCTCTATCATTCCCTTTAATATCAGCCTCCAACCCCCTTGGCAGCCACTGCTCCTATTTTAATCACTATAGATTAGGTTCTCTTGCTCTTGAACATCACATAATGAACTATACGCTGTATACTCTTTTGAGCTTGGCTTTTTTACTTAGTACAATATAAGTAATTTTAAATAGTTTAAAAAATCAATTGAATAAAATTCACCTATCAACATTTGTTCTTTGGTCTTAGAGGTGGTAGAAAAGGCAGGATTTGGTTACTTAGTGAATGTGTGTTGAGGATTCAAGAAAGGCTCCAATGTTATATAGAGGGACAGACCATTTAAAAGTGTGTGTGTGTGTGTGTGTGTGTGTGTGTGTGTGTGTGCATGTTTCTACTGTTCCATTCCCTGCACAGGATGGAAAGTCTGGAAGGAAACATACACAGAAGTCTAGTTATCAGAAGCCTAGTTATCAGAAACCCTTGGAAAAGGAGAGCGTGGTGAGGCATACCTTCTCTTTTTGTCTCGGTTCTGCATGATTTCAATTCCTTTCAGAAAGCATTTATAATGATGCAATTGTAATTTTGAGGAGTGACCCCCAGGTTTTTGGCTTGGACAGACAGAGTAATTGGGGGTACCCAAAGCAAGGTAGGAGCCATGAGAAGAGCACAGTATTTGTGGGGAGATAGGCTCAGTTTATCTGTATGGAGTTGGAGGCACCCTCTGGGTACCTTCGTGGAAATGTCCATTTGGTTGTTAAAAATAATGGACGAGGGGAAGCTGGGATGGCTCAGTGGGTTAAGCGCTCACTTTGCAGCACCAGGGACAGAGGATCGAATCCCGGCCCTGGCCCATGTGGACCCATATGCTGAACTGGGGAGTTCCCCCAGTTCGGTTCTCACCGGGTGAGACCCCGGCCCAGTTCCTGCCCTGTGCAGCCCCATGCCCACCTGTGGAATGAAACTATGTGGAAAAACCAATGATGTGCAACAATGGAGACTGTTTTGAGCCCTCCCCCTTCTCTCTGTCTCTGTATCTCTCTCTGTCAAAAACAATAAAAAAAAAAAATCTGAGTAAAAAATAATGGACGAGAACTCAAAAAAGGGGCAGCAACTGGACGTAAATGTTCAGGAGTGAGTCAGCACTTATTTCAGGATGTGTGCAGAGACATCGGCTGTCTGGGGACAGTGTGAGTCTGTTTCCCAGATGACTGTCTGTGGGAAATCACTTAAGGGAGGTTTTAAAAATCCCCAAACCTTCACATAAACCAATTCCTTGAAATAAACCATATATAAAAAAATAAAAAAATATATATATCCAAACCTGCAGCTCGACCAACAAACATAATGATTAAATCTCCTTCCAGCCCAGGAAACCTCTCCACAAAGGTGGAGAGAAAGAAACAGTTGCATTATTGAATGAGCACGAAGCAAGAATGTGGTGTTCGTCACAGACAGCCTGCTAGGAGATGGCGAAGACAGAAAGAATACCACCTTTCTGTGTATCAGGCCAACACCACCCATGACATACATGTCAGTTGTCTTTATCCAAAGGAGAAATGAAACTCCTGTCTTTTAGACAAGAGGAAGTTGCATCTTGCAGACAAGCTCATAGGCTAATGTCCTCCAGACAGGGGGACCTTCCTCCATGTTCACATTTCAAAGACAGGGTTGCACGTCCAAGAAAGACATCCTAGGATGCAAACCTGCCAAGAGGCTGTTTCCACTTTTAGAAAGTTTGACAAGTTTCTCAAAGAGGATGTGAGCATGTACAGTGTTGAGTTTTCTAAAAGAAATGCTGAGGAGTTGGAGGCAGTTCTCACTCCCTTTTGGCTCTAGGGAAAAAATTTAATCACTGGTAAAGTTTATTTTTTAGATTTGCATTTACTCTACAATAATCATAATGGTCTTGAGTCACTTTGTTTGACTGATTGACCACAGAAATCCTGTAGAAGTTTGTGCTCTTATATTTGAATACAATTTTGATGTGACCCTAAATTCAGCTTCAAGTATTTATTTTCATTAACAATAATTGTGCCTCAGATAAACTTCTTTGGCTTTGATGCTGCTGTTGATCAAAGCTCAAGTATTTAATTTAAAGTTAATATTCTAAAGATTGGGTTCCTAGTCCAGATTGTTTGTATTTACCTTTGTGTATTCATATTTCCCACTGGCCTTGGAGGGTCCTGCACCTAACTGCTTCCTAACCTAGTAAGTCTTGATTCCTCTTACCCTAAAATCCAGCTTAAGTAGCAGAGTGGGACCACCTTTGTATCTATTTCAACTTTATGAGGGTGACAGAGAGGCAGGTACTCAGGCTGTTAGAAAACGTTAAAAGAAAAAAGCCGAGACATAAATAACATTATTGTGCTTCCTGATTAAGGGCCTCTTTAAGAAAAACTCTCAAGGGAAAAAAATCTCCTTATCTCTTGTTTAAAGAAATCTGGGTCACAGTGTTTCATATGCTTTCAGGATAGGCTTGCCGACTACAAATCAGGATGCCAGTCAAATCTGCAGTGCAGATGTACACGAATACTTTGTGTAAGTATGTCCCATACTGGATGCCCTGTACATGTATTTCTATTTGCTAAGCCTGTGAGCCCTATTTCAGGTGTAAGTGAAGTGGGTTCTCTGGCTGTGTCACTTTTGTGTCATGAATCTGGGGCATTTTTTCTTTATATTGTTGGTCTTAAGTTCCAAAGTTAAGAGTGTCATTATTTTTCACCAGTAGAAATATTTTATTTGAATGTGACTGCATTTAGAGATAGGGTTTCTCAAGAAGTGATTAAGTTAAAATGATGTCCTTATACGAAAAGGCAATTAGGGGATACCGGGATGGCTTAGTGGGTTGAGTAAGTGTCTTGCAGCTCTGGGGGCTGAGGATCAAATCCTGGCCCTGGCCCATGCGAACCCATATGATGAACTGGGGTGTTCCCCCAGTTCAGTTCTCACAGGGGGTGAGCTTTCTATGTGGGAGGCCTCCGACCCGGTTCCTGCCCTGCGCAGCCCTGTGCCCACCTGTGGAATGAAACTGTGTAGAAAACTGATGACATGCAGCTATGGAGACTGCTCTGGGCCCTCCCCCTTCTCTCTGTCTCTGTCTGTCTCTGTTTCTATCAAAAACAATAAATATAAATCTTTAAAAAAAACAAAACAGAAAAAGAAAAAAAGAAAAGGCGATTAGGTCACAGGTACACACCAGGGAAGAACATGTGAGGACAAAGGGAGAAGATAGCCGTCTGCAAACTAACAAGGCCTCAGGAGTAACCAACCAACCCTTGACTTGGGACTTCCAGTCTTCAGGACTGTGAGAAAACAAATGTCTGTTATCTAAGCTAGCCAGGCTGTGGTATTTTGTTGCAGAGACCCGAGCTGAATAATAAAACACTAAAACTTGGGGGTTATGTTGCAAAAGGAAGAAGAGGAAAAGGAATGGTGGGGCAACCAGTGTCTGTTGAGGGTGACACCTGCCCTCACCTGCTGCCCTCTGTCTTTCCCGAGGACTCGTCTATTGGGGGTACCGGTTGAGGTAGAAGCCTACTTCTCAGTTCTCTGCCGTGCAGACTCCCACAGTCCATCCCAGACTTCCTGGGCGGGGCTTCCTTCACCTGCCCAGAAAGAAGTTTTTTTGTGTGTTTTTTTTTTATATCTTTTTTTTTTTTATATTTATAGAGAGTAATTATTTTATCTTCAGTGCATATTTATTTTTATTTTACTTTTGACAGATAGAGAGAGAGACAGAGACAGAGACAGCTAGAGAACCGAACTGTGGGAACTCCCCAGTTCAGCATGTGGGTCCACCTGGGCCGGAACCGGGATTCGATCCTCGGTCCTCGTGGCCTCAAAGCGAGCGCTCAACCCGCTGAGCCGTCCCGGCTTTCCCAGAAAGAAGTTCTTGTTGCCGCTCCCGAACTGCAGCATCTCACACACAAACTTATTAGGGTTATTGAGTAATAGCATACATGGTGTATCACAACATTTTCCTTTTAAATGTTAATTTAATTTTGTCTTATTATAAAAATAAATGTTTTTTTATGGGTACCACTCTTATAAAGTTGTCTCCAGAACCAAATCCTAAGCTTCCTATAATGATCAGAACTACAAAATACTTGACGTTTGAATCTGTATTAAAAGAATAAGGGAGGGAAAACCAATTGTAAGAGCCTGGTTTATAAACTACACTCAAAACCCATCTCTTTGCTTTATCAGCATGACTCGTTTGCATAGATCTCCCTGCAGCTGTACATTACCCTGGCACAGTGGGGAGCAAGAGGACTTTGGACCTGCCATCTCCCTTAACTTGTTTGCCTCCTTTAAAGATCTTTATGAAAGAAAGATTCTCAGGTGACTTCCTGTAAGGCCAGTGAGGCAAGTGGGGCCTTCTGAGCTGGGAATCTCCTCTCAGGTGAAAGTACATGAAGCACCTGAGTTTATTAGGGTCTAGAACAGGAACAACAAAATACCCAGCATTCACTAAGCAAGTTCCACACACAGGTCACTAGCTAAGCCTCCCCCTCCTCCCCATTTCTTTTTAGGATTTATTTTATTGTTTTTGAGAGACGGTGTGAGAGAGAGACAGAGAGAGAGAGAGAGAGAGAGACAGAGAGAGAGAGAGAGAGAAAGGGGGAAGGGCCCAGAGCAGTCTCCATGGCTGTACTCGGTCAGACATGACATGGTTTCACTCTACACAGGTGGATGTGGGGTCATGGGGTGGGAACTGAACTGGGGCCTCCTGCATGGGAGGTGAGCAACTTTGCCACCGAGCCATCCTGGCTGCCACCAGTCTTACTGCAGTTCATGCGCGGAGGCTGGGAACTGAACCCTGCACCTCATGAGACAAGCCATCAACTGCTGAGCTATCCTGGCATCCCCCACCCCTTTTCTTTTCCCCCTGAGTTCTTCTGTGCACGAAGTGACATGACCCCACCAGGGTCACACACCCAGAAACGATCAGCTGAGAATTGAACCTGCGTAGTCTGCAGGACCCAAGTTCTTTCCCACTGCAGCCTTGGGTAGGTGGCTTTCCCTACCAAAAGAGACTCATGTACGGTGACCCTGTGGCCTGGTGTTCCTAGAACAGTTCTGATTGTTGCTTGTGATCCCAACACAATTATTAATACTTCACTCAATTGTTTTGGCCAGGACCTCACCTATAGAAAAAAGAAAAGTGGGTAAGATGGAAGGAAAATTTGCTTTCAGAACAGGGACTCCCAGGGGAAGCTGGGATGGCTCAGTGAGTTAAGCGCTGGCTTTGCAGCCCTGGGGACTGAGGATCAAGTCCCAGCCCCAGCCCATGTGGACACATATGCTGAACTGGGGTGTGCTTTCTATGAGGGAGGCCCCCAGCCCAGTTCCTGCCCTGTGCAGCCCCCACCCACTTGTGTGGAAGCTAAACCATGTCAAAAACGGATAACGTACAACTATAGAGACGACTCTGGGCCCTCCCCCTTCTCTCTGTCTCTGCCTTTCTCTGTCTCTGTCGAAAACAATAAAATAAATGAAAAAATAAAAATAAAAGAACAGGGCCTCTTACACTTGCTCCAAGAAGGCACCCAACTGTGACTCAGAGAGGGAGGCGTTCTGTGGTGCCACTGGAAACCTCACCATGTCCCCACACTGGTCACTCTTATGTCCCCAGCCTAGTTAGTCCTTTACTTATAACATCTGCATGTAGCCCTGCTTGCTTTCTGGAAAGGGCAGGAGCAGAAGGCCTCATAAAGACATGTGGGGGAGGAAAAACTTTCTTCTTGCCTCAAGGTTCTTTTGGCTGGTCTAATAATTAAGTAGACAAGAGAAAAATGACCCAATTTAATTACATATGTATGTGTGGGACACGCATACATAAGAGAGTCAGAGACCCCACATATATGAAAGGTTCAGATACAGAAGGGACATGAGGTCTATGTGACATTCTGAGCTAGGGGTGGGGTAAGGTGCCTTCGGGCTTCAAAGAGGAGGAAGGATACTGGCAGAATGATAAGGAGAGCAGATGTTCAGTAATTAGAAGTTGTTCCTGCCCTATAGACAGGTCATAAAAAGTTACTTCTGGTGATAACTCTTATTAGGGGTAAAGTTTCTCATGGGCCCCAATTGCCTTCAGCTCAAAACAGTCCACACCAAAGTGGCACATCTCGGGCAAGCCAGATCTGAGTCCCTTTAGACCCTCCGGGTGGAGGCCTATGTCTTGTGCGCGTCAATCCCCACCGTCTCAACAGGCTGGGAGGCTGGATGCTGGCTCTGCCTCAGCCCACGGAGATGAGGTGCACAGCAGGCTGGCCGGGGCCAAAGTCAAGGTGGGGGCTCAAGACAGAAGGGTCTGGGGAAGCTGGGATGGCTCAGTGTCTTGCAGCCCTGGGGTCAAGTGATCGAGTCCCAGCCCTGGTCCATGCAGATTCATGTGATGAACTGGGGTGTGCCCCCTGGTTCGGTCCTCACTGGGGCAAGCTCCATGCAGCAGGCCCCTGGCCTGGTTCCTGCCCTGCAGTGATGTATGGCTGTGGGAACTGCTCTGGGCCCTCCCCCATCTCTCTGTCTCTCTCTGTCTCTTTCTGTGTGTGTGTCAAAAACAACAAAAATAAATCTTAAAAAACAAAAAGACAGAAGAGTCAGCTCCAAGGACCTTTAGCTGCTGTCCCCTCTAGTGCCCCACAGGAGAGGGCATAACTCCTTTTCTGTTTAAATAAACTATAAAAGATTTCAAATAGACACAAAAATCCCTTCATGTACCCAATATTCATCTGCAACAATTTTGCTTCTTTTCATCTATCCTCTCCGTTTTCCCCCTTTGCTGGAGTATATTTAAATCCAGCTCCAGGGGGAAGCTGAGATAGCTCCGTGGATTAAGTGCTCAGTTTGTAGCCCCGGGCTCTGAGGATTGAATCCCAGCCCTGGCCCGTGCAGATTCATATGCTGAACTGGGGAGTGGCCCCCCAGCTCATGGGGGCGTGCCTCCCATGCAGGAGGCCTCCAGCCCGATTCCCACTCTGCATGGTTCCCACCCACCTGTGTAGAACAAAACCATGTCAAAAACTGATGTACAACTATGGAGATTTCTCTGGGCCCTCCCCCTTCTCTCTGTCTCTCCCTGTCAAGAACTTTAAATCTAGCTCCACAGTTCATATAATTTTACCTATAAATACTCTTGTGTTCAACAATGAGATACCACCTCACACCTGTTAGAATGACTATAATCAACAGGACAAGAAATAACACATGCTGGAGAGGCTGTGGACAAAAAGGAACCCTCATACACTGCTGGTGGGAATGTCAAGTGGTACAACCACTATGGAAGACAGTATGAAGATTCCTCAAAAAACTAGGAATGGAATTGCCATATGACCCAGCCATCCCTCTCCTGGGTATCTACCCCAAAAACCTGAAAACCATAATCCACAAAGATATATGTACCCCAATATTCATCACATCACTGTTCACAGTGGCCAAGTTGTGGAATTAACCAAAGTGTCCTTTGACAGATGACTGGATAAAGAAGTTGTGGTACATTTATACAATGGAATACTACTCAGCGATAAATGATGAAATACAGCAATTTGTGACAACATGGACGGACCTTGAAAACATCTTATTAAGCAAAATAAGTCAGAATGAAAGAATCAAGAAACACATGACCTCACTTATAGGTGGAATATAAAATTGAAAGGAACAAAGACTCATGGATACAGTCAATAGTTTAGTGGTTACCTGAGGGTAAGGGGGGAGGTGGGTGGGAGAGATGGGCCAGGGTGGATGGGGGGGAGTAGGGAGGGGAATCAAAGACACGGTGATGGAAAGAGAGCTGATTCTGGGTGGTGAGCACATAATGCGATGTATAGACAATGTCATGTAGAATTGTACACCTGGACACTATGTAATTGATATCAATTAATGTCACCCCAATAAATAAAACAACAACAACAAAATACTCTTGTGTTGTCAAATAAAAACAATCTGGACTTGGTGTTTTATTTAAAAGAATGATTGTAAATGTGAGGAGGACTATCGCCATAGTGAGAACTCTGGAAACTTCTCAAGAGCTGAACTCAAAGAGAGTTTCTCTATAGAAAGGAGAAGGCCAGGTGAGGACTGCTGTGGAGGCTGAGCTGGGACAGCAGACTGAACAGGTTCCCCGCAGACCACCTGTCTGGGAGGGGCCTCTGTGGTGGCAGGTCCCTCTGATCAGTGCGGATGACAGTCCAGCTCAGCACCAATGAGGTGAAAGGGGAGTGCAGAGGGTTATGTCTGGCTTGTCCTAGATCAACAGGGGCACCCAAGTCACATGGGGCAGGAGTCCTGTAAGCCACTTTGCAGACCACGAGTGAGGGGTGTTTTCAACCTTTGCTGTTTTCCAGGATCATGGGGCTCAGAAAGTTCAACAGTGTCAGTTTCCACTGAAAACAAAGCAAAACAAAACATACATGTGTATATATAATATATATATATATATATGTATATACGTATACATGTGTGTGTGTATATATATATATATAAATACACATATACACAAAGACATATCAAGTAAGAGCTTAAAAATGTCACTTAAACATCATTAGCATGCTCAATATTATTAGTAGTTTCTTCATCTCATCTAGTATCCAGTGCCTGTTAAATTTCCTTCCACTCACTAGCAGCATCTTCTCTGCTGATTTGTGGGCCACAATGTTGCATTGGGGTGTCATCTCTCAAGCCTCTTCTCATCGCTGACAGGAGCCCCCTCCAGCTCACTGTTGCACACATCCTGGCTCAAGGGCCGTACTGGTGAGAAATGCTGTCTTGACCCGCCACCGTGGGTCAGGATCCTCATGTCACCAAGTCCCCAGCTGAGCTGGGTCCATCAGTCAGTGTGTGAGCAGCGCTGCTGTGATCCGGGCAGCGTGCACAGGCGCTCCAGCGGCTTCAGGCCCTGTGACGTGGCAAGGAGACCCATGGGCACCTCGTGCTTCAGGCTGGGGTCTCGCGGCCTGCTGTTGTGATCTGCGATGGATCAGCAGGTGCAGATGTTACTTTTGTCTCTCCATCACCCTAGATCTTATGACTGTCACCTAGAGAGTCTGTTAGTGTTGGAGGGACAGGGACCCCCTGCAGCTTCCACAATCAAGC
Source organism: Craseonycteris thonglongyai (assembly GCA_004027555.1). Classification (NCBI taxonomy): domain Eukaryota; kingdom Metazoa; phylum Chordata; class Mammalia; order Chiroptera; family Craseonycteridae; genus Craseonycteris; species Craseonycteris thonglongyai. The sequence continues at coordinate 11,932 of PVKE010027752.1, read as the reverse complement.
AACGAGAGCAGGGATTCCTGCAGGAAGAGGGGCATCTGCTGGGTGGTGTGGAGACCCTGGCTGGCGGTGACCCTCCAGGCTCTCAGGCCCTCTCAGCTCGTCCCCAAAGAAACCGGGTTCTCGGTGTGAGAATTCTCACAGTGGACTGACAGTGGCCCTGCGGTGTCCAGAGCGTTAGTGATGAAAGTGGGTTCACCGCACAGCCTTAGCAGGAGCACCTGGAAGAGACACACTGGGGAGACCAGGAGCTGACTGCCCTCTGCACAGGCTGCACACTCACTCTTGGGGCGTGTGACTGGTTGGTGTCCTCACTCTGGATGTGATCTCTCTTGTGAATCATCGTGGCTGCCAGCTTTGGGGAGTACAAGCCTGGCCAGGAATGTGCCCAGGACACTCAGAACACCGGGTCTGTGGCGGTACACTGAGGACACATGGGTCTGTCTCCTTTTCCTAAGTGGGGAGCTCCGGCAGATGCTGGGGGGAGTGAGGGCAGTTTGGGGGGTGTCCAATAGCCCCTAGACTGCCGGAGGCCTTTCTCATTTCACTGCCCTCTGGCTGCTAACCATCCTCGCCTGCCCTGGGAACCAGTCCTCTTTCTCTCTCTATCTCTCCTTCCACTCTTCCTGGAGGGCAGCCTGTTCTTATCTAACTTGCTCCTAACACGAAATGCTTGCACTCTAGTTTTATCTGGCCCCAAAATATACTCTGTCTGGGGTACCGCCAACACACTCAAGTCTAAGTGCATCTCTCTTGTGGTTGGTGTTTCCTGTCTGAGCGTTGGAGCGACAGGACCAAGGCTGCTCTTCAAGGCAGTTGTAAAGAATTGGGTGGGAGGGGTATGTGGCTGGAATCCTGATACCCATCAGGAGAGCAGGAGTCATGGGAAACAGGGCACTTAAGGAAGCAAGAAGTATCCACCAGGACTTCCGGGCAGGATGGAGTGGTGGAGCTCTTAACAGGGCTGGAAGTTGGGAGGTTTGGGGGCACAAGATGCTGAGTTCAAGAAAAGTGGGGGGCAGGAGTGTCACACATGCCCAGTGAAATGGCAACAGGAAGTGGGATATGGGTTTTGGGCTCCAAAGAAAGGTCAGAATGAGGGGGGTGGGGGTCAGGGAGTCAGTCCAGGGGACTGGTAGCAGACTGCAAGGGAAGGGGACAGGACAAGGGCAGGTTGTGGGGTGGGGGTGGGGGTAGGAGGGACTGTGTACTCGTTCTCTTTTGTGAGATCCAGCAGAGGCAAATGTATTGTGGGCTAAGGGAAATCCCTCATGTTGGCGTAAGGATAAGTCAACCTATCTGTGGACTTCTCGTCTTCAGAAGAAGGGACCATTCCTGGGAATGTACCAAGGAGGTCAGAGCATGGATCATGGATCTTTGAAAGAGGTGACACTGTGTCTTTCAAGAGCAATGCTGTGAACTGAGCTGAAAGCTTGAAGAATTGTCCCAGAACTAGCTAATTCGGAAGGCTGGCAGAACTGGCATTTCGGGTTAGGTTAACTTGAACACTAAATTTCCTAGTTTTCCAAGGTTTGGAGAAGCATGAAAATGGACAGACTGGTATCCCTAATTTATGGACAGGTGTGTTTCACAAATCACTGTCCATTCTCCCTGTTTTGCACTCAGATGGAACATTCCTGAAAACCAACGTTAAGCACCAGGGCTGGTTCACAAAAGCCCTGTCAGACACACAGTGGAATGCTGAGAACATTGTTTCTAGCACACCTCCCCAAGGCTCATGGGGACTTTCCAGGAGAAAGTCCATTTGGAGTCCCAGAAAGACATTTTCTCAAAGAGGGGCTGGCCTCTCAAAGGTGGAGTGGGTTCCCAGGCACAGGAAGGTGGCCATGTGACATATGCAGTGAAGGTGTCTGATTTGCCTGAGTGCTTACTGTTCTGACCCCATTAAAAAAAAAAAAAAATGCCAAAGATGCCAGGGTAGCTCAGCAGTTAAACGCTTGTCTTGGAATTGTGAGGTCCAGGGTTCGACTCCTGACCCTGGCCTGTGCAAACATGTATGCTAAACTGTTGCGACTGGTAACTGTCCCTGATGGCATGGCGGTGAAGGTTCTTGCCTCCCAAGCAGGAGGCTCCGGTTCAGTTCCTGCCTCATGCGGCCCCACATCCACCTGTGTGGAATGAAACCATGGTGTAGCTAATGGTGTACAACTATGGAGACTGCTTTGGGCCCTCCCCACTTCTCTCAAAACAAAAAAATAAATCTTAAAACAAAAACAAAAAAAAAGGACCCTGGAAGGACTGAGTACCCCAAATTCCCTTTTATCTTACATTTTTGAAGCAAAATTCAAAACACAATTCTGGCACCTTGCCAATGGCCTCCCAGATAGGAAAGCAGTTTACACATGGTTTTCATGACATAATGTCGAAACCTCAGGACAGTGAGGTGTACGGGAACCAAAGGGGGTACCATGGGAATGCCCTGCAGCCCTGGAACACGGGGGAGGAATGGCCCGCATGCTTTTGTTTGGTGGTGCTCTCCTCAGGACTACAAGGCAGATGACGCTGTGTGATCACATTGCTGTTCATTTGTAGAGAACACCCTGAGTTGACTCATGCTCCCAAGATTCTGGGCACAAGCTTTTGGGAAGCTGCTGCCAGAGGAGGGTGCTCCCAGCTTCTGCCACCCTGGGGAGTGGAGCAGACGCCTGAGGCCACTAACCCCAAGTCACCCCCAATGGCAGCCCACAGGGCTCGGCTCATCCCTCCATCTGCAGGCCCACAGCGAGCCAGTTCTTCAAACACTGGCTCCTGGCAGGGCTGCAGGTTTTCCAGGCCGACTCACTGCACTTGGGATTGGATGGAGACAGCAGGCGGGAGGTAGAAGCCCGCTTCCGGAGCCGGGTTTGGGGAGATAGGAATAAAGAGGTTTCTCAAGGTGGGTGCAGAGATTCTGATCTAATTTATGTTGCTCTCAGGTCTGAAGTGTAGGCTGGGGAGCAAATAATAAACAAGGCTTGATTTTTTCTGCATAAACACATTTTAAAAGGGTCACAGGCCAGAACTCTGACCTCTGGACTTTCTAAGCACTGAGGTTTGAAGGAATCTCGTAAGATTTATTTCCTCCAACCTTTACTCGAGGCCTAGGAGGCCTGGGGGTTGGGGGACCCGCCCTGCGCCTGCCCGGCCAGCCCCGCCGGCCCCGGGATCGCGCCCCGGTCCCCCATCCCTGTCATCCCGCCCCAGGCCCTCCCATTCTGCTCTCACACCCCCTCAAGCCGCTCCATCCTGCTCCTGGGCGTTCCCTTGTGTCCCCCACAGCCCGCCCTGGTTCCCCCATCCCCGAGCTCCCAGAGCAGCCTCCTTCCAGGCCTGGGGAGGGAGTGGTGGGCAGGGCTGCCACCCCTACCCGGCTCCCGGCTCCATCCCCCTCCGCCTGCGCCCTGCGCACAGCCGCCGGAGCAGGTGCAACCCCGCCCCTCGCGTCCTCTCGGGCCCCACCGCCCCCGCCCGCCTCCCGGTCCTTTCAGCGCTGCCCTCCCCCTTCACTCCGCCCCGGCCCCGCCCCCAACCGCCCCCTCCCCCACCCCCAGCACCGCCTCCCGGCGCCCGCGGCGGCGGAAGGACTCTAACTGCCCCGAGTCCCTGGAGGTGGATTTGACACCCCTACCCGGACGCGGTCCGGCCGGCTCCGGGCGGCCATTCACCTTCCCTGCATGGAGCCCGCGGAGCGCACGCAGGCGGCGCGGGACCGGGTCCCCAGGTGGGCGCGCAGGAGCTGGGACGTCCCTCGCCCAGCCTGGGGGCGTGGGGTGCGGGACGTGGGGATGCGAGGATGAGAGGGTGCGGGATTTGGGGGTGCGGGGAATGGCAATGAGAGGCAGTGGGGGTGCCGACGCTTGCGCGTGCCTGGGCAATGGTGCGCCCGGCCGCGCTGGGCACGTCGTCCTTTTCTGCGCCAGGAGCGGGACCAGCGTGCGCCCCGCCGCGTGTCGGTCACGGTTCCCCGCTGGTCGGTACTGTCCCACGCGGAGACCTGAGGGCGGCCCCGGGGGCAGAACCCGGGAGGCAGGACCCTGGGCAGGGCCGGGTCGCTCTGTGCCACAGGTCGCAGGTGCACGTGAAACTATTCTGGGGCTACAGGGTTTTTATTTTTGTGTTGTAGGATTGATCCGTATGGGTTTGAAAGGCCTGAAGACTTTGATTACGCAGCTTATGAAGAATTTTTTTCCACCTATCTGATGATACTCACTAGAAGAGCAATAAAATGGTCTAAACTTCTAAAGGGAAGTAGTAGTGTCCAGAGAAGTATGACAGGTGAGTTTGGAGCTTGGTCCACCACTCAATAAGCAGGTCACCGGCTGACAAATGCTCCTGGGAGGAGAGGGGTTCTGGATTTCTTCGGTCCTTCACCCTGGAGACTGCTTTGAGTCTGGCGAGTTTATCTTTCCTTTTGCTCCAGAGACTTTTAGCCTGCTGAGGCTAAAAGGCAGGTGCGTGTCCTACGCAGGCTCAACGTTGAGGTTCAGAGCTTTGAATTCAGCTAGAGCTTGCACTGTTAAGGTACAGGACGTCCTTTCTTCTCCGAGATGGGCCTGCTTGCCACGTATGCATGGACTATGCCTTCCTTCCAGAAGAAAACTGATTTCCTGCTTCTCAAAATGAGATTGGCCAGGGTTCTCCACTTGTCTAGTCCTGTAACAGAGCTTTCCACGCTACCCTCAGAGGGAAATCCAGCCCTTAGTGGACCCCTCCTCACCTCCCTGCCCCAGTGCTAGCCCTCCCTCATCCTAGGCCTGGAGGCTCCGCCTCTCTGTTCTTCCAGCACACCCTGGCATGCACCTGCCTCACCTTAAGGTTCTTCTCCACCTGCCACCTCCACCCACCGTGCCTGGTCTTTTTGAGATACTGACTTGAGTGTCACCTGCCATCCCCGAACAGGAGTCTTCCTGAGCTCCTGTGTGGAGGGGCACCTCCCCCATCACACCACACATCCACATGCTTCCAACCCGGCCCTGCCCTGCCATTTTCTCCTGTTGTCTAGTGCAGTGCAGCTCTTATTATTTGTTCTCCTGCTGGAGTCAAAGATCCCTCCTGTTGGCAGGGATTGGTGGGATAACTGCTTCAGTATTTGTTAAATGGCTGAAGCGTTGGGTCAGTATCTTCCATACTAGGCTGGTGGTGAGGGCATTGGTAGGAGTGTGCCCCAGGGAGTTAAAGAAACTCAGATAAATGGTGCAGTGGTGCATATGAGGGCTTCCTGAACTAGGACATGGATGACCATGAAGGGGTGAGGACAGGGGTCCACTGCAAGGGACATAGCTGTGACCAGACTGTTAGGGATGTGCTTAGGAAGGGCTGGCGATGGAGCCAGGAGGCCCTGCATGGGATCACATGTAGGCACTCATCACATGACTAGGCACAGAGAAGCAAACTGGAAAAGGATTTGTGAGCAAGGGAATGGAAAGGTCAGCTTTTGCCTTTAAAGAGGTGAGTGAATAGGGCCCACAGTGGCCCCAGTAGGTGCTTGGGAAATACTTGTGGAGTTGACTGAGAGGGCTGGGTGTGGGCAGGTGGAACTGAGAACTTGCTCCTTGGTAGGGTAGGGGTCAGAGAAGAGGGAGGCTCTCCTAAAATGCTGGGTCTCAGGCCTCTTACTTGTCCCAACTGTTACTGATGGGAGTACTTAGTAAAAACTCAGGTACCGTAAGCTATCATTTCATAAGATCAGCCAGAAGGTACCTTGCAGATTGGTCCTTTGCTGCTTTACGGATCCCTGAAGCTAATATTGTGTGTGCATTCTACGTAAATCATATGCTGGTGCCCATCCCTGCATGGTCCCTGAGTGTTAACATGTTTCCAGCAGCACACCTCCTTGATTTTTTCCTTTTCATTTATTCTTAAAAGTTGACTGGTCTTTTTAAGAAGTTGCATACAAATATATAAGAATAAACATAATGTATGTATATGGCAAAACATCTTAATCATACTAAAAGATGTGAAGTGACATTGAGTTTCTCTTCTACCCCAGGCTAATGTCTCCCATAGAGGTGACCACTAATGACTGTCCTTGCATCTCCCCTCAGGCTCAGGGTGTGTACACACCAGTGTGCATACGCACATATGTGTACAAAGAAAGCAACCACAACCACAGGTCTGCAGTTTGCTTTTAATGCAGGCGAAAGTTTCCTGTACAACGTGGTTAACTCAGAGGTTAATTAACCCTTTTAGTACAAGGGGCCGATATATTGGCTTTTGCATCTCAGGCGAAAAGTGCAGCGGGCTGATATATCAGCTCATACGTAGACCATAGTTAAAAGCGCTATAACTTATTATATTTTTTCTTGTATGATGTATGACTGAAATAATTACATTTCTTTTTCAGACGATGTAAAAGAATATTATTATTAGCTAATTCAATTTATATAAAACTAAAAAAACCGCATATGGATATCTAAAACAATAACTTTATAATGTTTTTTTCCTAAGGTGATACATTTTATTAAATTACCCTTCACATTTCTCCCTAGTACCGCTGGCAGAAGGTAGCACTAAGAGGGTTAAAGCAGAGAATCACTATAAGATGTATGTGTATGCAGAAACCTTTTTCTTCACATAAAACACAAAAATGTTCATTGTGCTATGTTTGATTTTGTCTTTTGATTCTATCCTATAATCTTTTCTTTGAATAGGGTGGGTCCACTAATTTAAATTCTGTACCTTTCCTGCAGAAACCACACTCTGCATTCATTGTCTCTATTTTCCAGTGTTGGGGTTTTTGCCAAGTAGAGCAGGACTACAAGCAGTCTGAATGCAGGCTCCTCCTAGATGTCTATTCTTTCCCCCATCTTTTGCAGTTACACCTGCTTCAAAAATCCTGTCTTCTTTTTGCTTTAGCTTTGAGCATCTGTCTCTGTCAACACTTTTAAAATTTAACTTGGTTTTTGTTGAAATCATCCTTTCTTGCTTGCTTTAATATTTCTTTGATTTATGTAATGATAATTAAACTGTGTGATTATGGTAACAAATGTAATTGGCATAACATGTTTGGGAGTAAATATATTTGATTCCTGGTGAGTCTTCAGCCTAGGAGATGAGATTCACTGCCAAAGTGAACCGGAGAGGCTAGTGGCCTGATATTCTTTTAGGAAATGGGATACAGTCTAGTTCAGCGAGAGTGTGTGGCCTTACACAGTTCTGTGACCAGGGTGTCACTGCTGGAGCTTAGTGTGGTTTCCAGGTGTGACAGTCAGGGCACCTATTAGCACTGGCAGTGCTCTAACAGAGCAGGCTGTCAGTCATAAACAAGACTGGATGAGATTCTGGAAATAGGAATCCCAGTTTTCCTCACCACTTATTCTAGGCTGACTAGTGTAGTCAGATATGTGACATCCTGGGGAAGAGAGAGATACATGGTAAGGAATGTTGGACCTGCAGTTCGGACATTTATAGCCAAGAAGCTCCGTTTTGGAACCCCAGCTCAAATATCAGCAAGCACACCTTGAATGTTCCCTTTGATCCTGCTCTTTCACCTTATCTTGCTGTTTTGATCCGACCATGTTTTTTCTCTTTTGAGGGGAGGACTCCCATCTGTATTGCGTATCTTGATGTCCTCAGTAACACAAGTATGTACAAATCTTGGCATTTAGCATGTCTTCAGATGACAGCTATAACTTATGCTGCTTGATTATGAGACTGTGGATCCGATGAATATTTTATTTTTTTATCATAGCAAATATCCACCAGGAGCCCTTAAGACAACTTTCTCTTTCTCCCTCAACTTTGAAGATTACGTTCAACATACTTAGTCCTACCTTAGTCTACTAGTGCCTGGTCTTATTCCTGTTCATTTCTGATCTTGGTGTGAAGGGATTCTGTAAGGGAAAAAGCCTCATGACCATTTGCTGCTTCTAGATCTCCTTTCTAGTGGCTTAGAATATCAGCACCATCTAAATTAGAAGTAAGTTGCAAAAACATATTTTCAAAGACAAATACCAAAAAAGGGATTTATGTAATTTTGTTGAGGCAGACAGTTGGAAGTTAATTCTCTAGGGTGGAGCTTCATTACAAAAAAATTTCCTCACTGCTTTCTCTTTATATTTTATACTTCTGAAGAAGGCAGTGATGACCTGTAGGTGAACCCTGCCCTTGGGAAAGTGTCAGTCTCTGAGGCCAAGTAAACTATTCTCATTTTTTTCTAAAGAAACATTGTAAGTTCAGATAACAAACCTCAAAAAGTAGCAGAAGCCTTTGTTCTCTGAAACTACTGGTTATTATTAGCACTTTTACAATAGCTAGGATTCACTGAACCCTGACTGTATTTCAGATACTAGACTGAGTGTTTTATTTCCATTTTACAGATGAGAAAACTGAGGTTCACAGTCTGGGGCTAAGAAATCATAGCACAGCCCGTGTCTGAGTCCAGCATGAAGGGTTTAACCTTTTGGCAACATTCCGTTTCTTCCTTTTTTTTTTTCTTTTCTTTTTTTTCTTTTTAAGATTTACTTTATTGTTTGAGAGAAGGTGTATGTGTGTGTGTGAGGGGGGTGGGGTGGGGTGGGGGGTGGTTGGTGGTGGGGGCAAGGGCCCAGAGCAGTCTCCATAGTTGTACATCATTAGTTGTGACACAGTTTAATTCCACACAGGCGAATGTGGGGCCACATGGGGCGGGAACCAATCCGGGGTCCTGCCTGCATGGGAATTAAGAACCTTTGCCACTGAGCCATCCTGGCAGCCACCAGTTACTGCAGTTCAGCATATGGGTTTGCACGGCCTGGGACCAGGAACTGGACCCCCAACCTTGCAATTTCGAGGCAAGCGCTCAACTGATGAGCTATCCCAGCATTCCCTCAATAGTGCTTTTCTTGAATGTATCCTAGAATGTTATTCCTATGATATATTTTGTTAAATGCAGTTGGTGCCTCAATTGTTTTTCTTTTTTTAAAAAACCTCTTGCCATTTGCCCTTGCTTATGGATGAGGCACAGTATTTATTTTCTTATTTTTATTTATAAAGATTAATTTTATCTTTGAGAGAAGGTGTGAGAGAGACAGAGGAGGAGAGAGAAATGGGGGAGGGCCCAGAGCAGTCTCCATAGTTGTATGCCATCAGTTTTCAACATGGTTCATCCCACACAGGGGGGCAGGGGCTGTGCAGGGTGGCTGGGCTGGGTGCCTCCTACATGGAAGGCATGCCCCCTTGAGCCATGGGCTGAATCAGGGGCTGAACCAGGAGCCCCTAACATGGGAACCTTGCGCTGGTGAGAATCGAACTGGGGTCCTCCCACATGGGAAGCACACCCCAGTTCAGCACAGGAGTCCACACAGGCCGGGCCGAGATTCGATCCTTGGTTCCTGGGGCTGTAAAGCGAGTGCTTAACACACTGAGCCATCCCGGCTTTCCCTTTGCATGTTTTTAATATTTGATTTGCAGAGAGAACTGGTGTGCCAACGGCATTGGAATTAGTGCCATTTGCTCAGAGGGTTCCTCCGTGAGGTTTCTGATCTGGGAAAATACTTGACCTGAAGCAGCTCCCTTTCTCTGTTTCAGTGAAGCGCTATATCCGGAAAGGGGTTCCCCTGGAGCACCGAGCCCGTGTCTGGATGGGGGTGAGCGGAGCCCAGGCCCAGATGGACCGGAACCCTGGCTATTACCACCAACTTCTCCAGCAAGAGAGGAATGACAGCCTAGAGGAGGCCATCAGGACAGGTGACATACAGTATTTGTCCCTGGGGGGATGGCAACCCAGGTGGAAGAGGAGGGGCAGTAGGCATTATCTCCCAAATTGTGTTTATACCCAGCCTTTGAAGAAATGAACATTGTTAAAGATGCACCAACTGATTTCAATTTGAAGTTATGTTTTTCTTAAAGGAAAATCAAAACATGAGTGTTCATGAGGGAAGAATAATGTTTTTATTTCATTCAGCAAATATTTGAGCTCTAGCTAGCCAGTAAGAAAAATGGTAATAGGAAGACCAGATTTCTTCCATGAAGAAGCCTTTAAGGAAAGTGAGAAGGCCCATGAGCAAGCAATCATAACACAGTAGGATATTTGCTGTAAGTGATTTGTGCCTGACAGTAACGCATGGGCTTTACAGGATCAACTAACTGCCCATGTATCATGAAGCCACATACTGTGTTAAACTCAATAGTCTATGGATGCTTGTAATCTTTGGCCTATAATTTCTTTTTTCCTCCAATTTTGTCAATAGTCACATAGGCTCATTGGCTTTTTAAAGTTCAAAGTGCTGGGGATGCTAGGATGGCTCAGTGGGTTAAGCGTTCACTTTGCAGCCCCAGGGACTGAGGATTGAATCCTGGCCCTGGCCCGTGTGGACCCATATGCTGAACTGGGGAGTGCCCCCAGTTCAGTTCTCACCGGGGTGAGACCCCGGCCCAGTTCCTGCCCTGTGCAGCCCCAAGTCCACCCGTGGAATGAAACTATGTGGAAAAACCAATGATGTTCAACTATGGAGACTGTTCTGGGCCCTTCCTCTTCTCTCTGTCTCTGTCTCTCTCTCTTTGTCAAAAACAATAAAAATAAATCTTTAAAGTTCAAAGTGCTTAAAAAATGTTTAACATAAGCTGAATAATTAGATTTTTAGGAAATACAGCTGCCTTTCTGTTTAATAGTTTTTGAGAAATGCAAATTTAAACACAAAATACTTAATTAAAAAATCCAATTACTTTAAAATGCTGAGGTTGGACTGATTTGTGACAATGAGAGTGGAATGCCCCAAGGTAATGGGGTCTCCAGTCCTTGCTGCTAGCCTCTGGGGTCTCATAGCCCCAGGGCCGGAGCCAGTGGAAAGAGCTGGAGCCCCTGAGCCTGCTGGCTGCATCCTGATTGCTTAGCAAACCTCGGCCAAAGGTCTCGGAACAGAAGCTGCCACGGGCTCTGCAGGCACAGAAATGCTGATACAGATTGGGAAGAAAATTTAGGTCCAAGGAAGGCTGAGCTTGTTAAATAAAATGAGTGTTGTGTTTGAAAATGAATTTAGAGGCTCTTTTTAATGCCAATGTTTTTTGGAGATATATATTTTATTGTGGCTGTTGACAAAAAAAAAAGCTTCCAAACCTGTAGAGAACTTTAGTGAGTTTATTTGAGCCAAACTGATAACTGCCTGGAAGCAAAATTTCAACTGATTGAGAAAATGCTCCAGAAAATGGTGGTTTTGCAACTTATTTTATAAATTAAAATCAAAGGAGGAGGGTTACATGAAATTCATTGTTGGCTGATTATGGGGTAGGAGAAAGCAAAGCTGGGAAATCTCTGGGATTGGATAAAAAGTGAATTGGAGAGACAGGTACTTTTGACATTGCTGGGTGCAGGATAGTTAATAGCATTGTATAGCACATAGATATGGCAATCTGGGGGCAATACAGTGACAATGAGGGATTCTGTAGTTTCCTGCTCTGGTGAGTGAGTTGGGGAGGCGGGGTCGTCCAGGAAAAGGGATTACTCTCCAAGGGTATGTTATTTTAGATGCAAAAAGACTGTAGACAGACTCACTTAAGGTAAACATTGACCTTTGCTAATGAAGCTACAGGCCAAGAATGTGACTAACCACCATGACCCACCCTAGTTAGCAACTTTTATGTTTAGACCATTCTTAGTGGTTAATTTCCATCTCTGAGTTTGTAGGGCCCACCAAGCTGGCCCCGCTGAGCTAGTCAGGTTTAGTATGTGGCCCCTTTTCATCCACACATCAAACTCTTGGTCATTAATCAATCCAAAGGATGCATTGATGACCAAAATTTTGGTTGGATAATGTGGTCTTATGGTGCTAGGAAGGCTTGGCTCTAGGAAGACTTAGTGTCATCATGTCTTGAAATGTTGGACCATTGGGGATGGGTCAAGACCATAAAACCATAACTTTGGCTGGCAGTCAAGGCAGATATTTATCTATTTATTTATTTATTTGTTTGTTTATTTATTTATTTTTATTTTTGACAGAGAGAGAGAGAGAGAGAGAGA
>PVKE010027751.1:0-21391 GCA_004027555.1 Craseonycteris thonglongyai | reverse complement strand
ATCTTTCCCAAAAGGAATTCTAGCCAATGACAGTGACAACAACAGCCTGAAAGAGAATATCTACAACATAGGCCAAAAATAAAGTTTAAATACTCAGGCAATATAAAGAAATAAGAAAAAAACAAACATATAATAAATTTGACAAAAAGGTAGGTATTTCAAAGGAAATGTACAAAAATAATAATAAATGTGTGGAAATAGGTTCAGTTTTGCTAAGATAAAAAATGCAATATATAGATGATGTATGGCAAATTGTACACTTGAAACCTATATATTTTTACTAACCAATGTCACCCGATAAATTTAATTTACAGAGAAAATCATAAATTAAAGCCTAATATTATTTTCTTGAATTAGGTTGATAAAATTAGAATGATGGTGACCTCATGCACTATACTGATAGAGATATAAATGAGTACAATATTTTGGAAGAAGTATTCCCATGACTATTTGATGCAACAATTTTACTTTAGAAAACTGCCATAATGGAAAAAGTAAAAATTTTAAAAATATGTTGGTGCTGTGAAATTGTAATAGAAATACCTTAGGAATAATCTAATTACTCACTCTGAATATTATTACATAAATGATGGCACATTCATATAGGTCAGGATTAGGGGGGAAACGAGGTTCATACATATTTTCTTAAAAGTATAGGCGTAACAAAGTCACCTTGATAAATTTAATTTTAAAAAATAGTGAGATTATAAACCTTATAAATAAAAAAGCATAGGCATAAAATAACTTAAGAGAAAATACTGTAGACAATACTTAGTAGAATACAGGCCTTTTTATTATACCGGTAATACTAAATGCACAGATTAAAATATACGCATGTGCAGTTAAGAGTTATATGTCCATTAAAATATTTAAATTATGCACACCAAATTCATAGTGGTATCATTTTTTAAATATATTTTATTTAATTATTTGTTTGTTTGTTTGTTTGTTTGTTTATTTATTTTTGACAGAGAGAGAGAGAGAGAGAGATACAGAGACAGATTGAGAACTGAACCGGGGGAGCTCCCAGTTCAGCATATGGGTCCACACGGGCCGGGGCCGCGATTCTATCCTCGGTCCCCGGCGCTGCAAAGTGAGTGCTTAACCCACTGAGCCATCTCGGCTTCCCCAAATGGTATCATTTTTGAAGACGGGTATTTTAAGTACACAAATATATATAAGAAAATATAAAATATATTAGAGAGTGAGTTATAAGGATATGCATATATTCATAATATACACGTATATATTCATTACTCATTAGCTATTGCTTCTTTGATTTAACGGGCTATATAAAGAAACATCTGATTAAGAACCTTGCATATGCAGTGTTTTGTATTCTGACGCTGGGCAGAACACAATCAGAACAAAAGGATAAAAACACCTTTTAGTCAAGGCTTCTTCTCAATTGGTTTTTACTTTATAATAAGGACAGGAATTAAGGAAGTAACTCAAGAAACTTCAAAGCTGAACAAAGACTATAAAAGAAGAAATTGTTTCAAAACTTCTAGTTACTTGTGACCAGATACAGATTTGTTGCAAATCAGAAAAGATGATCAAGTGAATGACAGAAAGAACATGAAATGATGTTACATGGGGTGGGGGTGGGGGGGGGATATGGAAGAATCTTTAAATGAAAACATTTAAACTTGATATGCTGTGTGTTTCTGTTAAAATTGCAGATATGGAGATTATAAACTCGAATTGACGTATTTTATGGAAAAACTGGCAAGAAATGCTTAAACAAAAACTTTAAACAAAAAATGTGTTATAATGCAGATCAGAAATTAAATCAAGTAAAATCAATAAAGATAAGAAATTTGGGGAAAGATGTGAAAACAGAGCAAAAGAAATATAATTATAGACAGAAAACACTGGACATTTCTAACTGGCAATGCCAAATGAACCTAGTGAAAATGTCCCCTCCAGATTGTTTATAATACCAGCCAGTTTTTCCATACACACACATACACATGTGCTCATGAGCGCACAAGCGTATACACACATATTGGAAATGGTACCATCAGTAGATACAGTATTCTGTTCACGAAGCTTTTCAAAATAATGTATGTCACTGATTATCTGTCACGGCCTTGCTTTCCTTGAAATGCTCCTTCCGGAGAGTATGGACCGGTCCTTCAGAATCAGACTCTTGGAAAGCACATAAGGAGATGAGGAAGGGAAGCAGGATATGTACTGTTTAACTGTTTAGATTTACACCTATTGTCCTAAAAGCACGTGTGTGTGTGTGTGTGTGTGTGTGTGAATATGTGTATGTCAGTTTTCAAGCTAAATTATCCAAACCAGCTATAAAACTACCTATTTTTCAAAACACGATTTTATGATTTGCATAATTTAAAATAAGCTGTAGTTTGGGAAAATTATAAGGAACAGAGTGGTCACTGAGGAAAACCTAATTCTCATGAAGTGGCTATTCAAGTATTCCAATCTGTTTATGGAACTGTATCCTTTAAAAATAGACAGGGTTAAAGTTTTTGATTGTTAACTATGAAAGAATAATGAAAAGGGGGGCATTTAATAGAATTAGTAACACTTGTAGCCTATCGGGCTGTTCTCTGAAAGAAATGCAATTTAGCAAAATGAGTGTGGTTGGAAACTCCAGCCAGAATAACAACTAGTACTTTTTTCAGATCCACCCAAGACTTATACAGTGGCCACTCCAATTAACATAACAGTTCCATGTTCCTTGGAAAGTGAGGTCTTTTGTTTGAGATATTTCCTAATTAAAGAAGCCTGTTTGAAGTGGGGTCTAATTTTAACTTTGCGATGCCAAAATATGACTTGAAGAGTCTGTTTTTATTTCAAAAACTATTGGCATTGCATTTGCAAGTTGAGATAGCTGTCATCAAATACCCACAAAACTCATATTTAAGACAAGAAAATGAAATTGCAGGGTATGAAGTAATGGGCTTAAAAAGCCAGTTCCCTGAGTTAATTTTATTGAGTTGATTATTTGTTCTATTCACACTCTCCCCTTTATAAATGGAGGGCATTGTACTAACAGGAACCCCCAAGACATTGTAAAATTACATGAAACTCAAGAAATGGAAATCAAGAATTTATTGCCAGTAAATTGTTATTGTACAAGTTAAAATATATCCATGAACTTCAAGTGCAACAGTGGCTTTTGTTGTTTTTGTTGTTTAAAAATTACTGGTATTAAGACCAGCTAGATGATGTCAAAGCACAGCTGTAAAGTCTTCTTTTTTGAAAAAAAATGGTATTCATGCTCCCACTATTTGTAAGCTAAAATGGTTGCCTCCTTTTTATAGATGAGAAAGAGCTATTTAGCAACTACGTGAGAGTTAACGGTAAGTGCATGATGCATCCAGGATAAAAATAAACAAGTCTTCTCATTTCCCACCCACACTGTGAATCACAGTGAGCCAGACAATCTTTAAAATGTGAAAATGTTAACTAAACATACACAAATGAGGGAGCCTCAGGAAATGATCATAGAAGTCACACCAAATATGTCTTTCCAATTCTCACCACATAGGAAGAAGCAGCATTGTATTTTGCATGGGTCGAAGGGTGCAGCATGGTTAATAAAACCCTTCATAATCATGACCAGTGTAGGGGACAGCCTCCTGCGTGACCCCCATGACCCCGGCCTTCTGGTCCTCATGCATTTCTGTAATGTCCTCACCTTGGCTGAACATGGGGCTTAGGGACTTACTTCTAGTGACCAGAAGGGGGCAGAAGTGATGAAATGGCATTTTGGCCATGTTGCTAGCTGCTCTATGGAGATCAGGAGACTGCCCTCCACCAACAATTCAGAAAGTACCTGAGATGCTCAGGGTAACAACCAAGGTGAACTGAATCCTGACAACAACTATACCAGTGGGTTCGGAAGAGGACATCCCTGTATAATACTTTTAGATAAGACCTCTGCTTTGACTGACAACTAGACTGCAGTCTCCCAAGAAATCTTTAGCCAGAGGCTCCCAGAGAAACTATGAGATAGTCTGTATTTGCTGGTTTCAGCTGCCACGTTTGTGGTAAGTGGTAGCACAGCAATAGGTAACTGATGCAATGGTTCTTCTCCAACCTCACTTGGGGAACAAAAGTTAAAGGCTGGAGGATGAAGAGATGACGCCTTGGTTCAAGGTTAGTAGAAGACACACTGAAGATGAAATACAATGTTTTTTAGGGAAGTCCACAGCACATCAAGCACAATGAAGTCAAATGAGCAAGATCACATGGGGACCTAGCAAGAGCAAATGAGGACAAAAATGCATTTCCTACATCTACTAGCCTAGAATGACCTAGGTGGGCAGCTCCACATGATCATGTTATGACATTAGTCTGTTCCTAAAAATAGTTCACTCTATTTGTGGACCCAAGTAATTTAAAATCAGAAAAAAAAAATAGAAATATGTTAAATAGAAAGGGGTTAGATTTTTTAGTACCATTTTAATATAATACCGTACTCTTCTCCATGTAACAGTGAATCAAGAATTATATTTTAATAACACTTTAATAGAATAATAATGAGAATTCATTGTCACCACATTAAGTACATTTTCTTCATTAAGTCAGCCATCAATATTTCCAGTAACTCTGGGACACAAATACCCTTAGCCTCCTAAATTTCAAGAAGGAAAAATTAAAGTTCAAGGATTTTAAGTAATTTTCCAGAGTCAACAACTAGAATCTTGTGTCCTGGGATTTGAACTCAAATTTGTTGTTAAAGTGCCACTCCCAACCTCAACCCTAGAGTTCCTTTCACGAAGTAGAAACTTATTAGTATTAATGGTACCACTTAGACTTCAGCCTTAGTTTTTTATAGATTAACTGGGTGTCACTGTTTAACTGATTGATTATCAAAAGTTTAATAACTGCTATGCCAGATTCTCTACTGAATGCAAAAGTAACATTAAAATGTCTTAAAAATTCTTTGGTCTTCTTTGAGAGATATGAAAACAACAAGAGAAATAAATTGAGCCCATGTATTAGCAGCTGCTGAGTCATAATGACTTAATCTACCACCAGAATTTCAAAACTGAGGGCAATCATGAAGACAATGATCTAGTTAGAAAAGGCGTCCAGCATATTGTGGAGTTTGAGCTAACATTTAATCATGGTCTGAGTCTGTTATGATTCAGAAAAGGAAATAAATATCACTTAATATTATTTTCAGGTCCTCAGCAGTAGCCATAAAATATAACTTCCATCGCTCTAATGATGTAAATCAGGCATTAAAAGCATATTTTTCATGAGTGACCTAATCAGATATTGACCTAAAGTCTACAGAAAAATAGAAGACCAATCTTGGGGTCAATATTGTTCTGGAACAAATATAAAGTGAAACTTAAGGTAATACTTGAAGATTTTTTTTGTTTTTAGTTAGGTCTAGCCTAGAAAGTCTGAAGAGCCATCTGAAGAACAATGTTTTTTTGTATGAATTACTTGGAGTGTTTCTAGTAAAATCCTCTGATCTTGAAGATTGTAGTCCAAATCTAGACAAGTCCCCTTGGATTGACGAACAAAGGCAGAGAATAAACCAAACTGATCCTGTATACCAGGCCCCTTGAGTTTAGAACACACTATGTGTTCATGACTTGAGAAGCAGCCAACATCAAACATGGCCACTTCTACCATCAAGGAAGCTACCAGTGTATCTTAGATCAGGAGACAGACTCAGGAGATGTATTTGGAAGGTATCTGGGGCAGTGCTATTGGCAGCTCCACTGGTTAGAAAATGAGGAAGGTAGGAATAGAGGGAGGAAAAGAGGAAGAAGTTGACCCTCAATGTGGAAGAGTCCGCCAATCATATTAAGAACTGGAATGGCTCCTCAGAATTATCCCAAGTGGAGACAAAGGGTCTCTGTATTCCACCACCAGCCAGTCAGGGGGCATAACCAGGGACAATCCAGCCCTCTGCTTCCCAGAGCGTTGAAGGATGCAGCTGTGAAGACATCAGCAAGCAATAGACCCAACATCTGGGAGGCTAAGATGGACTTTGGAGAGGGTATTTGGACAGCCCTACAGGGCTCACTACACCCGCTCTGATGGTAACTTCCCGGTGAAGAGAAACTTCGAAAAGAGAAGAAGAAGAATCAACACAAAGGATGGGTGAGCTGAGGCTGAATTCTGTTCCAGCAGCCCACATCCTTGTTTCTAGGGCTGTCCATACAGCACTGCCTTGCTCAAGGCTATTCTGTTCTTTCTCAACCTTGCTCTCATCTCCAGTACTAGTGATAAAAATAACAGCTGCTGTGGCTGCTGCTTTCTCTCTTCCTTCCAGGGCCCAGGCTAAGAAACAAGTCTTTATTCATCCAAACTGATTCTCCTCTCTGGAGACATCAAGAGAGCCCTCTTTCTTTTGCACAGTGGGGATCCACCTTCAACAATGCACTAGGGTCCCCTTTTATTCATTGCAATTCAGACCATGAATTTATCTGGCCCAGTCTACCATCAAGCCAGGTAAAGCTCCGCCCTAGATTAAAAGTGCAGGAGTAGCTAAGAGTTCTAACTTACTGATCTGGCCTGGCCCTATAATGTACTACGTTCTTTTCAAAATGAAGAAAATAGCAACCAGAAAATAAAGAGGAGCTATATCCATATCGGCCTCTGTATTCATGGAGAGCTATCATTTGTGGCATGTTTTCATATTTCATTTTTGCTGGTATGAGGGAGCAGACAGGCATATGTCATTCAGTAAATGGCAAGATGAAGCCCATGAGTTCCAATGGAAGAGATACACAAAATGACGGAAACATTTCTAAATTGTGTTTTTTCTTTCTCTCTCTCTATAGGAAAACTCCAGATAAATGTGTCTTACTTATATCGATTCTTATAGTAATGGCGAAAGTAAACTGCACTCATTTGAACACATGATATAATGTGAGCTTCAAAACAATACTGAGAAGCACTTCTAATTCCCTTTTATCAAACTAAAGTTTAGGGCAATACATGATTCGTAGAAGGCATACAAGTGGGTTTATTCCAAGGCCCACTTCTCATGGGAAACATAGTGCGTTACAAATTCTTTCTTTTATTTATATTGAGAGTCAAACACTTTATGAAAATTCTGAAAAATATTTAACAAGTAAATATTTGGAAGTACAATAAGTATTAAATAGAGATAAAATTGATTGTACTTAGTTTTTTAGTAGCACTGCATTAAAAAAACATAAATGTAAAAAATTTCACAGTGTAACTTTTACTCTCACTCCATTCTTCTTCCCTATCCGAACCTACTCCTAAATAATCATTTTTATTAAACTTTCATTGCGTCCTTCCACTATTTTCTTATGCAAATAAAAATAAACATAATTCTTCACCACATTTTGTTACCAAAAAAACCTCACATAATTCCACTATGTTATGCCTTTCTCTTTTTAACTCAGTATTTCATGGATAATTTCCATATTAATACATAAAAAGTTTTCTCATATTTTTTAACTATATAGAGCTGCATAGTATTCAATTGAATAGGTTTATTGTAATTTAGCCAACTACTCCTTTTTGATGAATTTCTGGAGTTTTGTCCAATCTTTTCTAGTTAGAAACCATACCTGTACATATGTCATGCCACCTTGCATACAAGGAAATCTGGTCATAAATGTGCAGATTGCTGTGTTAAGCAAATAACTAAGATCAATTGTCTGTTGAATGGGTATGATAGTAAGTAGGGTCTGCAAAGGATATTTTCTCAGGGCACCTTTGTTTTCGACTTTTGACTTTCACTAATCTAGTGGAATAACCTCCTGTGAGGTCTAATGTAATCTATCCAAGGAATGCTTTAGGACCTCATGTTCATTGTCCAATGGCTTGTGTGCTAGTAAATTCACATTTTGCCCTTTTTAGTGTATGTGTATATATAGCCCTCAGGATGGAGAGCTGGACTAAGGGCAGAATTTGTGTGGTTCTATGCCCTGACCCAATACCATCACTAAATACAATTTGAACCAAAAACGAACTAGCAATCAAAAAAAAAAATTCTTGAGAGCAAAGAATTTTCTGCTTGGAAACATAGCCAATTGTTAGTCATATGGGACCTTTTGGACCACTCACATGATCTCTGGTGTTCATTCATTTTTCCGGTTGCATAGATCTAAAAGGAAGTGTGGTTATAATACAGTAGATGAACTATCTTCTGATCCACCAACAGTTGGATATTCTTGAAATTATTGAAATTCTTCTCATCATAATTCAACCAAAATTGTAGTTCCATTGTGGGAGATTCTCCGAGGCCACCTTGCATTCCATTTTCTGCTTCTCCAGGTAACCAGAGCAAGACAAGGTGAGAACTTCGTCACCTAGGACTCTCTAAAGACTAAATCCCTTCTTTTCTCAAGGAGATTCAGAGAATAAATCAAGTTCAATATGCCATTTTTCCAGAGGTAAAAGGTTTCATAGCATCCTTGAAGTTAGCATAGAAATGTATACATTTAGAACGTGCTGGCTCAAGCCATCCAATTAATAAGAAATTTCTGTAGTACAAGTGAACATAGGTAATCAGAAAGTAATGCTTCCAAACACTGAGTAGATATTACTTACTTTATCCCTGCTCTATCTCACAAAGGAAAATATGACAGTTTAATATTTATATTTACACGATTCATAAATGACAGAGTAGAGTCAAGCATAAAACCAAGGTTTTCCCCTTTGGGACCAGTGCTATGAGTGAATTGCCAACTTCCTATGTGATGGAAGAGTGTTGATGGGCCGAGGGATAAGATCCAATCTAAAGGAATTCTGTCTTATCTGGATTCAATTTTAAAAAACGGTTTTGGCGATTTCCCCACAGTAAGTCAGCCAGCCAAATAAACAGATTCACTGAAAAGAACTTGTATAATATTTCTTGAAGTGGAGCAAAGGATCTGCGTGTCATCTACGTGTATATAACTGAGTGTGTCTTCCAGGGTTGTGTGTGTGTGTGTGTGTATGTGTGTGTGTGTGTGTGTGTGTGTGTGCACATATAAATCTCTAACCCGTGAGGCACCCTGTTACATTATGCAAGGGCCATAATCTGTTGATGAGTCCTGGCTGAAAGACACAGGAAATAAATTTAAAAAACAAAACAAAACCAACAAACAACTCCAAATTGACATTTGTAGGATTGAAATACATTTTCAGTAAATGTCCTGTTCACATAGGCAGCGGCATAGGCCAGGAAGCAGAGACTCTATAATGAGCCTGGGGGTGTCCGCGAGACACTCAAACCATTTTGAACGTGAAGAAGTGCAATTGATATGCTATGAAAGGACAAAAATCCTGACTGAAATTTATTCTAGATCTGATGACAGTTAAGATATTGCTAGCGCTGATCGGCCACGACTTTCTTCCACAGCTCTTAGTTAAGTTTTTTGTTTTTTTTTAAAGGTGATGTAAGTTAGTCATATTGTTGAACAGGATTTTTTTTAAGCGTTACAATTGCAGGTTTTAAACATGATGGCAATTTACCAGGAGTCAGAGATTAACGAGTGGGGTTAAACTGAACCAAGAAAACAGAACTGCCTTTCACCAGTGAGGAAGGAAGGCCAAGGATTAAGAACTGGAAGTGGCTGCTCAAGCTTCAGGATAATATCATTTAAATCCTCAACAGAAAGCAAATTAAACTGAGAGAAATCTTGATTGCCAGATTTATATAGACTAAAGAATACAAAGTACATTCGAAACGGCTAAGAATTCCTACGTGTTGAGAATCAAAAAATGTCATCAGAGTAAATATTGAAATCACTTAGCATGAGCAATTTCAGAGACGTTAGGGTGACAGATTCAAAACTAATGAAAGAATTCCAGAAAAGAGGATCAGGCAATCTCAGGAGCCAGGGAGACAAGCGAAGCCGCCAAGGATTGAACATTTAAAGGGACAACACTACATTTCACTTACTACTATAAATTTTTCTGATAATTCACAAGGAGTTTTACATTCAGATGATAATGGGTCTCAGTCTGCTCTATCCTTTCACATCCAGAATAAAGTGGGCTCATCTCCTGTTCTGTATTTTTCCTGTATACCTTTGTTTACTTTTTATTTGTTCTTATCTATATCAAAAGGGATTTCTGATATTACATATCTCTAGCATACAAATATTTGTCATGACTCAGTCTGAGAAGACCACAAAATATTATTAAGTATTGCAAATAGTGCTTATTATTTTAAAGGCACACAATTATTAGTGATGGAAAACTGGGTTTCTTTTTTAAAAAACGATGCCTGGTGTATCGGATCGAACCCTCGCTCTCTGACATTTGTAGGGAGGATATATTTGGGGACCAAAATATTTGACAGATTTTTCTTTTAAGTGTGAACTAAAAGCCTGATGTGCCAAAGAGCCATGAGCACTAATGGAAATCTGACTGATCTTTTTAGGCTTGAACAAAAGAGAACTATAAGGCTGCCGCCTTCTCCCACACTACAAGGGATGAGAGAAAACCAGAACATTCTTAGGACAAGATCGGGGACAAGCTAACCAGAACGCCTCAGGTGATCTGAATTTCAGTCAGTGCTAAAAGTCCCCTTGAAGGTGCAATGTGACATCATCACAGGACAGTATACACCTGCCTCTCATTAACGAGCCCACCGTAGTCGGGACAGGTACACCCATTACCTAGCATGTACCAAAAAGATGTGGCAATGGAGATGAAGACATGAAAATGGCTTGACATGTCTCGTGCTTTGATTGACTTGATTTTATCAAAAAGAAGATACTTGCGCAAAAGGGAAGGATGTGGCATTGCCTGGAGGACAGGGAAAAGGACCTCAGGAACGCTTCTAATGTGAGATCGTCTCTGAAACTAGCAACTGCACCCAGGGCAACTGGATGTAGAACTGTGCGCTCACAAAGGAACCTGGGGGAGGTTCTTTCGTGAAAGAGAAACGCACTTCTGTGCCTGGCATTTAAATATCAAGCTGGAGCTGCCCGCCAGGAGCTGAGGAAATTGTACGTGGTCTGCAGAAGCTGCCAGATGGAGAAAATATCAGAACGTGTGCATGTGTGCAAACTCTCTCTCTCTTGCACACACACACACACACACACACACACTCATAATAATGTCAGACACGCATTTAAGTTGGGCAAAAAAACAAAAAAGGAAGAAGAAGATTTTAAAACCACCAATTCCTTTCACCCTGTGAAAGACAGCCAGGGGGATAAATAAGGGGAAATGTCCTGCAACTAAACCCCTGACCTGCCTGCCCCCAGCCCACCCTGCGACTCACAGCCCCTAAATAGTAGCAGTAGGAACAGTACAGAACTCCTTCCACGAAATCTGTTTCCAAGCCAGTTTAGACCCAGATCATAGAGTGAGTCAAAGCCCAGGCCAGAGAGAATAGCCATGCCAGCTCTTCACCAAGCCAGCACCAGGCCCGCTGGGTGCACTGTGGGACGAAATGATGGGGCCACGGGGGTCCCCAGCACCATGCTCCACACTTGAGAGCCACACTCTCATGGACCTCATGACACAAGCCCAGTCAGAATGGCAAGGACATCTCAGATCACATGAAAATCCAAAGCTTCCAGAGCTTCCATTGTTCCCTGAGGCTTTGACCACCGATGGGCTCTCCCTTTTCCTTTCCTTGTGTTCCTCAGGATCCTAACATCCCAGCCTCAGCTCTCCTCTCCCACCCCGGGGGGCATTTCTGTTGACTGCGGTGACATCTACTGGTAGAAACGGGGACCTACCCACACCGGCTTCCCTTGCAAGGATCGAACTGAACCAGTCTGAATGGACGTAAGAAAGGCTTTGTTGCCTCCCTCTTTTACTCCTTAGGCTAATAGAATACATAGGAGCACGTTAGAGGAGACTCATAAGATTTCTTTATGAAGATCCAAGAATTGGTTCATTCTGCACCATTTCCCCTTGTCGTTATCATCTTTGCCACAACAATGGCTACGTTCTAGGAAATGCGCTGTCCTCAGTGCAGTGATTGTCATGTGAACGAGCTATCATTCAGTCCTAACGTGTGAGATGTTTTTTATTCTTACTTCTATGACATGTGTATTATAGCGACAAAGGCGGAGGCATGAAAAGGAAATGACACAGATTCTACTCGGGCTTTATCATGATCCATTCTCATTTTGTGCTTCTTTCATGCCTGGGTACTAAAACCTAGTTTTCCTCTTTAAAAAAATAATAATAATAATAATGAAGAAGAATGAGGAAAAGAAGGAAAAGCAAAGGAAAAATCACTAGTTTATAAAAGCAAACTTTCTGATGTGCGCCTCTTTTAATGGTTTGCCTGCACATTTAACACCTGAGGATATAAATTGCTACTGGAGACACCAAAGCCAAGAAGGTGAGTCAGAGTCATTTCCACTCACAAATCTGCAGTGAGAACAGTGCTTTGTTAAAGTGACGGTGGGATGCAGGACTTAAACGAGCACACCCTGTGGAATGGACAGCTGAATACAGCATTCCTTGTATCCAACACAATGTGAAAGCCAGGACGACTCCTATGTTAACCATCTCCACCCACCCTGAATTCTGACTTCCTCCATATTCTTCAACATAAAGACAATATTTCAAGTCATTGAAAACTCCAGATGTTCAATTATATTGTCTTTTTTTTTTTTTTCACTCTTCCCAAAAGCATTTTTATAGTTCTAGTAAGTAAGGGTTGGGGACAGGATAAAATAGCAAAGCCTTTAAAATATAGGTTTTTTTGTGTGTTGTTTTTTCACATGAAACATGGTTTTAAAAAATACATTTAAAATAAGATTAAGCCTAAGTTGCATTTGTCTCACACTCATTAGGCAAGTTAGATGTGCTATAAATAGGTACTTTTTCTTTGAAAGTTAAATATTTCAATAAAAATTTAAGAATGTGTTATTTTTAGGAATGTATCCTCATTAGTACTTACATTATCATCATGTACCTATGGCTTGTAAAGCAATATTTTTATTTCTGTGAATTTTTCTAATTTTTCCTTTGAGTACAGAGAAATGCTAAATGAATTATATGTAATACAAATAAAGAAATCATTCTTAAAAGCAGAAAGTAAATATTTAAGATAATAGATATATGAGAATTCATTTACAAAGTAGAATTAGAGGCATGGAAGATTATGAATCATTAAACCTTATACTCAGTATTTCTCTTACTAATAACTATTCCATGTACAGAATAAGTTATATTTAACAATCAAAATTTCTATTGTATAACATTTCAGAAAATTGGAGGCTCTACACTTTGTAGTCACATAATTGATACTACTTGTACCTCATTTTCTAGCTTCAATAATCACATAACTGTGAGAGAATACTTCACTTAATTGTAAAAGTTTCTTTTGCTAAAACAATGTTCTCAGAAATTGAACCGTGGTATTGAGGTGCAAAAGTAGGTCAAATATAATAATGTTAACTATGAAAACAATAAACTAGGATAGAATATCTAAGTCAAAATTTTAAAAACAAAACAAAACAGATGTATTTCACTGTATCTTTAATGTTAGTACACAGTGAAGGCTTTGATTTATAGTGAATTACTGCCCATATATCTCCATAAAGTTGTGTATCTCCATCAAATTCAGTTTGAGCTTAACTTGCAGTTTCTTTTGGCTCTGGAAAACAACATTTATGCAATTTTGTGGGATTTTGCAATACACACATCAAGGGGCATATTATAATAGCATCTCATATAAAACATTCCTATTTTTAATGTTGTATTTTGATGACTTTTCATTCCTTTTCCTTCCAAAACTATGGTTAGGAAATAATTGCTTTCAATAATCAATCATCCTACTTAGTAACCATCAATGTTATTCAAGAAGCCAAATGTAATACAAGTGTTATAAGAATAATAGTAAGAGATTTTATATCTTTAGAGAAAAAAATTTAAAGTAAATGTCTTACTCCCTGTTCGCAACAAACTTCTTTCATTTTGTTTTGTATCATCTACAAGAGAATTGCATTATAATCTCTGTATGGATGAATGGACAGATGTCAGCATTTTGTATAACTGCAGATTTTACTTTTAATGCTGAAAGTTCTCATTTTCTTTATATTTTCAGAAGTTATAAAGCTTCCTCTAAAAGTAATATTCATTTGCCTAATCAAAATATTAGGGTAGACCAATAGTGCTTTTTTAAGTTTTAAAACTTTATGTTGTTTAGAATGCATGCTTTCTTTTAGATATTACTCAAGTTCAAGTTCCTTCATCCCTAGTCTTCTCCAAATGTGTGTGGGTGCGCGTGCGTGCATGCGTGAGTTTAGCATGCACGCACGTGTGCACACTAATGTCAGAACAGGCTGCTTTCAGTCCCAGAAATTTTTAGATAGACAGATAGGTAGATAGATATAGATACAGAAAGATACAAACTTTTAAGGATACCTTTATATTTTAAATGCTCATTTTTAAAAAGGTACTAATAGTTGATTTCAATCTCTTACAATTAAAAACAAAAATTTCCATAAAACATAATATTATATATGTATATAATACATATTTTAATTTACCCTTTTTTCATTCACATACATGAGTTTCCCCATTTTGAGGCAGGAAGAAGGAACACTTCCTATTTGTGTATGCCAATATTTATTTATCCATGTATTTATTTATTTGTCTGTTTGTTTTTTTGCTGACTTTAACATAATAGCAAAGTACAGGAAGATCAGTGACCCTTATATTGATAACTCAATAGAGAGATGGTGCTTCCTGAAGCAGGGTTGCATAAGGAAATCGAAACTCTGCCTCCTTCAAGCACTGGTAACAATCCAAAAGCCTAGTATTTCTGTCACAAGACTACAAAAGTAGTGCCCATACTTCCCAAATGGTGGGATGGCATCAGGCGTATAGTATTGGCAGTCTCAGTGGCCTCAAATACGTGCTACTTCATCAGCGAGGCCCTCATTGCACCACGTTACTGTATGTTGGGGACAAAACGTTAGACACAATCTGGCTTGTTAATGAGGCAGGATTAACGCAGGGCTCGTAGGTGAGGTGCAAAGATAGACAATGATTCTGCTCTTTTTCTTAAGTAACAGTTTCCTAGGTAATAATTTTCGGACAGGCATCAAGTAGCGTCACATGCTGGAATCAACTTACAGAAGGAGGTGAATCAGTTGTCACACATATTCCCCCATCCTGAGAAATTCAAAGGACCCACCAAAAAAGAGGGCATGGCTTCTGGCAGGTCCACACAAAGCATGTGGATTAGGTTGTGGTCTCGCTGTCTCATGTATGCAAAAGCAAAAGCTGTAAAAATCAATTCCATCAAAGCATAGTCTGAATTCAGTTTCTGAATTTTGTCACTAATATCATTTCTGTCCTCTAAGTAAAGAGTTAAAGAGTTAAGTTTTTTGAGGTAGTTATAGAAACATGATCAAGATACACAGCATATATTATAGCTTTAAAACAATCGAATAAACTGCATTTCTAAAAAAAAAATTGAAAAAGTACTTTGAATGCATCCATTGAAGTTCATCAGATAAAAAAAAAACAATAAAATGAAAAAATGAACCCTCCCATGCTATTTTCAGTGAAATGATACTTGAAATTATTTTATTATTGCACTATCGCTATGACTTACTAACCGGATGATAAGATATATAAGATAAACATGATTTTAAAAATCGAAGCATCAGGATGGCAAATGTGGAACACATCAGTGAATTCAGAAAGGGATTTGAAAAGTTAAAATAGGAGAAGGCTGATAAGGACCAAATAAAAAGCCAGGAAAATATATATCTACTGGTATATCCATAAGACAAATACACGTCAGAAGCATCGAGAACAAAAAAGAAAGAAGCAGCAGAGGAATAAGAAAAGAAATAAAAGATTAACTCCAGTGAGAAAAGAGCCAAGTAAACAAACACAAGAACAGAGAAGTAAATATTAAAAGCAAAAGAGAGTGGGTATATTAAGCAAATTGCTAGGGGTAAAAGGGACAGAAGAGTCCCATGCGGCTCCGGCCTGGGGGCAGCCTAGAGGGAAAAAAGAAAGAAAAGAAAGAAACAAGTGTAATAACAGGGAGACAGCATGAAGAAACACACAAAGAAAAGCCAAACAGAAAACAGAAGACACGGAGGTGGTTGGGAATAAATGAGAGGCAGAAACAAAGCAAAGGTTAAGAAAATCTACCGCCTACATCTCCATAGTCTTATTCCAGAAAACTCGTTTGTATGTTTGTGTGTTTTTTGAGCCATGGTGACAAAAGTTCTGATTTCTGTAAAGCTATCTGAAAGTCTGTTGTTCTGAGTTCAGATTTGGAATATAAACGCCTAAGTCATCTAAGGTTTTACTATGTGGTTTTATACAAGTTCAATTGGAGCATTTTATTCTTATTAAAACAGCAGGCTGTGTAATGCTATTTAAATTTGCAAAATGCCACTAAACGATTTACGGAACCTAACTTGGAGGTAAATCTAGATGATATTTTGGTTATGGTTTTATTTTGAGCTTATTTATTATCTGTAAAGAATTGGCCCCCTCAGATGCTAAAATGAAAATATGAATTTTAAGGAAATTTTGATAAAGTGACCAACTCTTATAATTTGGTTTTGAAAATCCTAAGGATTACCAACCAAAAGTAAAGTATAGGAAACATTTTTCCTAGGAAAATTTAAGTAAAAATTGAGTGATTTCAATATGTATGGAAGATATATAATGTATGTGTGTATATATAATGTGTAGATATGTGTATATATACACATACAGACATTATAAATAATTTTTTTCATTTAAAAATATGTAGTTACTTGATGTAGTCATTTCAACCTACCTTTTTCAATGGAAACTAAAGTTTCATTTGATGAAATTATAAAGAAATGAATACTGGGCCAGGAACAATTGTACGATTCTATTACATCTTTATAAATAAAATGGATAAATACAAACAAATAATTTGAGTCAATTGCTAGTATCAAACAAAAGGTACTAATAGGTTGTAGTCAGCCTTGAATGCTGTTTGTTTCCAGCAGGAGATGCTATAGGGGAGCAGTAAATATATTAAATAGTTTGATCAATAACTTTGTATGCATAACATGCAGAAAAGATATACTAAACACAACCAATACTGTATTTCAGACTTGCATCATCTCTTACCTAAATTGGCACTATAGACCTTCAAATGGTTTCTCAATCACTCATTTCCAACCCCTTATATACCAAGCTGTGTAAAACATTCTGAAGGCCTAAATCATGTCTCCATAATCTAAAATCCTTTTCAGGTTACCCCTCCTACAGGTACATATATATATACTGTTTAGTTCTCTGTTTAGTTCTCAGTCTCATTTCCTCTGATTCAGGCATGTCCAGCCTGCAGCCCCGGACAGCTCTGAGTGCAACCCAACACAAATTCTTCAAACACGATTAGATTTTTTTGGTGACCTGTTTTTAGCTTATTGGCTATTGTTAGTGTTAGTATAATATATGTGTGGCCCAAGACAATTCTTCTTCCAATGTGGCCTAGGGAAGCCAAGGGGCTGGACACTGTATCCCTAGAGCAACAAACAGCATTGGACCCTAAACCACACGCGTCCTAAACATCACTGCACACCTTTGTTCACACTCCATCCTCTGACAAGCATGCTCCCCCTCACCACCACTCCATCTCACTGTGAAACTTCTCCACAGTAAATAGAAAAAGAAAAACATTCTCTCCTTTAAAAAAGTTTTTTTTAATTAATGTAAGATTATTCAACTACTATGGCTGTGTTGTTTTTGATATTTATTAAATAAAAAAATTAAAATGCACAACTAAAACTAAACATGGAAATTTGAATGTACTACGGTTTTATATAAATGCTAAAAGCTCGATTCTGAGGAACTGAGAGACAAGTAGACTCCAAAAGTGTGGAGAGCTGATCTGTTTGTTCACTGCAGTGTCCCACAGCCTATGAGAGTGCTCATGCACTTTAGACATCTAATCAGAATGTGCCAAATGAATATTAAAAAAGAGGATGGAGTACTTGTTAAGGGAATAATAAAAGGAAATTCAGCATTATTTGGAGCATTGGAAAAACTGAAAATGTCACCTAAGTTCCTAAAATTCTTTCGATATCCAAACCTTTCATTTGAAAAACAGAATTTATTAAATATAGTGAATGGTTACACCTGTAGAACAAATAGTTGCAAAATTAGAGTGTGTCTATGTACCTATATTTCAAGCTGGCCATAAGAGAATCTATCAAAACAAAACTGCAGAAGAAATAATGAAATATATTTTCAAAGGACATCATTTTTTCTGTGCCGATTTCAGAAAGGAAAAAAAAATGTGACAGTTGGGGAAAATAAAGGGGTTAATTTTCAGGTGGTATTTGTGAATTTATCTACTTGGTTTCTAAGCCAAGTTGACTTAGCATGTATCAGTGTTTTCTATTTTACTTTCAATACTCCTCAAACAGAATAAAGGGAAGACAAAATGTAGCGTAGTGTTTCAAGATTTATAAATTTTGTTGAAAAACTTGGCTCTCTCAAAGCATAGAAATATATTTTTTAATGACTTTAATGCAATATCTGAGGGCTGTCCAGAAAGTATCCAGCCACATAACTATTCTTGTTTTTCTGACAATAACTGGAGTTTTTTCCAAACAGCCCTCATATATGTATGCACCAAGTTACTCCTTATACACTCATCCTTTTTCATCAAACAAATACCATTTGAATAAACAGGGCGATCATAAACATAATGACATAATAATAAAGCCAAAATAATTTTTGGTTATCGAAACATTGGTATTATAGCTTATTAATAAATAAAAAGAATAAGCTTGGATGATTTGTTATAGAAACACTCAATTTGCAATAATACTCATACTAAAATTCTAATTTACTGACAATGACACAGCATGGACCATACTCACCCTCCCCTACCTCATTCCAGGATAGAAATCTTAAAGAAAGAAAAAAGAGGCAAGAAGGCATCAGAAGAAACTCATGACACCCACTGATGGTTGGTAATGTTTTAGGTCATTAGAAACAGTTTATATGCAACATTTCAACTGTGCCAAGTACAAAGGCTTTTCCAGTAAAGGTTCAAATACAGGAACGCAAATAGAGGTTGCATAAGTTTACAGTAGAGAAAACCATTATCAGTTATCAGCTTCTGATTCTCTGTACTATGTAGAAACTTCTTCCTCATTTGTGAAGTGTAAGTGAATCGTAATTAATTTTCAAATGTGCCCAGGTACAGAATCCTATTAGTGATAGCTGTGTGGCACGTGCCTCCATAAACAAAGGCAAAGAAACATTCTAAAAGGATAACATACTTGTAATTCAAGGTTCCTTTTGGAACTAACTGAGTTTGCCACAATTTGAATTACGGTCTGGGTAATTTCCACTGTCAGATTAGAAGAATTGAAGCACACTGAACATTAGCATCATTACCACTTTCTTACAAAAGAATATAGACGGTCCATTGGAGGGAACAATAGTTAGTTGAACATGGTAATTTGGGCAGGGAAGAGCTTTGATTTCTGAAACCACAGTCACATTATACTAAAACTTTCACTACAGTTACATTTTCACACTACCAAGAAAAATCTTGAGAAAAGAACATAACACTTTAATGTGCAGACTTTCATATCAAGTTTATCAGAACTATCGCTATCAGTAGGGAGTAGAAAACTAGAAGAACAGGTTCCTGTTAATTTCTAACTGTATTGCAGCTAATGTGAGTCTCCTGTGGGTAAAGAAAATTAATTTCATGTGAAATTATTTTGACCTAAATTTTTAAAGCAGAAACAGACCTCCAACGCTTTAAAGTAAGTGAAAAGGAATTCAACATGGCACCTCAAAGATAAGTATTGGAATTTCATGTGTCCTCGTCAGCCCCTCCAGGCTGTATCTGCATTACATTAAAATCTAATAAGCCTTTCATTTTCTTACCTCTTTGTGTGAATCAACATTTATTTTTTATTAAAAACGGTGAGACTCGGTGGAAGTGAGCCCTCTTTCCCATTTACTAATAAGGCACATTACTTCGAAACACGTAATTAGTTATCTGTCTCCTATGTAAATACGAGTATGTCTATTGCAAGAGAAATCCAATATTGTGCAAGGTCATGGAATCAGAAGATTATCAGATGTTCATAGAAGATAAAATGTCTCTTCAAAGGGCTCTGAAAAGGGGGGCCCAACATTGGTATAAATGGAAAATAAGGAATCGTTTTTGAGGCTAATTGTGGAGTACCTCTACTGAACAACTATCCTTTTACAAACTCTTTTCACAAGTAAACCCACAATGCAACGCTGTCCTCTGCTCTACAATGTTCAGGCCTATGGATCAGAAACTGAAGTTTATATGACATTGAATAATTGAGCTTTCTGCATATTAAAATATCATAAACAGTTGCCCTGTTTTGGAAGGGCTCATTTTTATATCCTAGGGGAAAAAAGCAGCCTCGAATATTAGACTGAAATAATTCAATTTAAGGCTAGAAGAGATTTTCAACACCTGGAATTCAGCTTTTCAAGATTAACTGTAAAAGAGCAACTGAAGAAAAATTAGTTTCTAGTTTAGTGGCTACCACTGTTGTATGCCCCAGAATAATTTAATGTGTAATTATGATAATCCAAAGGTTTCATAAGAATAATACATGTTTCAAAATATTTCGAGATAAAGGGAAATCTCCCTCTACTTTCAAGATTCTAACATTAGACATATGAGAAACCAAGGCTATCGGAAATGCAGCTTTCTAACCAACTGGTCTCTCACCAATTCTACCCTAGTCTCAGTGTTTTCATTTCCCCTGGTTAAAAAGTGAATTCAGGAAGTAAAAGGTGAATTCAGGAAGTCTCATTAAACACAAAGAATTCACTACTACAATCCATCACTGACGGTGTCCTAGTCATACTCTTCTATTGGAAGCCATCCCAAATTTCCCTGTTTCAATGTTCCCCTATAGAGGAACTTATTGATCCTCCTCCACTTGATTGA
The DNA here is from genome assembly GCA_004027555.1 of Craseonycteris thonglongyai. Classification (NCBI taxonomy): domain Eukaryota; kingdom Metazoa; phylum Chordata; class Mammalia; order Chiroptera; family Craseonycteridae; genus Craseonycteris; species Craseonycteris thonglongyai. The sequence continues at coordinate 537 of PVKE010027751.1, read as the reverse complement.
TTTTAGAGTGTCCCATGTCCAACTTTACATGTTCCTTGTATTCATTCAACATATGTTTGTTGTCTACTGCACAAGGTGCCAAAGGCAGAACAACATACAGACCAGAGGTCCGGTCCAGGAACCTCACTGTCCATAGTTTTGCAGAAGTAGCTGCTGACCACATGTAGCCATTTGAATTTAAATGATGTAAAATGAAGCACCGTTACCAATTCTATTCTTCAACCACACTAGTCATGCTTCAAGCGCTCACTGGCCACAAGTAGCTAGTCATTACCATCGTAGTTCAGACCATAGAAGTTTTTCGTCACTGCAGAAAGTTTTCTTGGACTGCCCTGGTTTTGAGAAAGACACAGCCATGTAAGCCAGGACTAAAAGTTTACTCTGATCAACATTGTTAGAGATATGTTCAGAGCATTAGGGGAGAACATGTCATTCTCATACATTTCGCGGCCTGGACTCTGACTAAAACCATTTCGGGCAGTGCTGAGCATGAGAACACTATGCCTTAATGTAGCGCAAACCCACGTTCTTTCAAGT